>WWET01001908.1:34148-45678 GCA_011038615.1 Limnodynastes dumerilii | reverse complement strand
GGCTGCAGGCTCTGCAACAGAGATTATCGCCCCGGTGTATGGTGCCGATATCGGGACTTTTCCCCAGGGGAAATTCGTTCCGTTTATCGGCAGCCACATGTTGGGAGCGATAATCGCTCTAGTGTGTGCCCAGCTTTACACTATGTTCTATACACTGTTCAAATAATGTGTATATAAAAAATAAAAAATTAAAGCATGTGCCCATTGCATAGAATCACATCCCTTATTTTTAATTTATGTAAAATATTAAAGTTACCATGGACATCAGCAGTACAATTGTTACAGTAGAAAATGAAAACACAATAGGGCTGCTCAGATACCAATTGGCTGATGAGTAATGACCATATGGAGTAGAAAAAATACTGGGCCTAGACAGAAGGATAGTAGCCATATCTACTCGCAAGACTAGGTCAGGTTTCACAATACTGCACTGTGTCATGTATAGCAAAAAACAAGTTTATATTGTATTTTACAAATATAGACCAGGTTTCACAATTCATCACATCTACAGACACCTAAGAAAATGCTTTACCATTCAATCAGCATTATCAATAATCTCAATATATGCAGATGGTAAAATCTGAAAGCAGGGTCCTATTCTCCTTCAATCTGTATGTTACAGTTTGCTTATAAAGTATATAATATGATGACGCTATATAACAACCTTAATGCGGTAAATGCAATTTTCTTCCAATCATCAGGTCTGTAAAGGACAGCTGTTGGGGGCTAGGAATAAGAATAAACAAAACTCAATTTTTCTTTAAGTCAACTTACATCAGGAAGTAATGCTTTTCCTTAAGAGGATACACTTGTTTTTGCCTTCCTCTGCATCAACACTAGAAATTCATTGACTTTTTTTCATCTGGCTCTCAAATAGTTACACCTCATTTATAATATTAGACTATATTTAATGATTTGATAACATAACCACAATCCAGCCCTTCTGTAACGAGCTGTTATTGTTATTGTATTGCGATCAGGCAGCACAGATGCATGTATTTAATACAAATGCAGACAAAATCTGATCTGAATAAATGTACAAAAATCTGATATGAACACATGGAAATGAGGATCTGGATGATAAAGTAACCACTGGATATACAAATAATTATACAAAAAAAGTATGAGGAAGATGCATGTAATCATAGATAAAACATTTATAGCTGTCAGACCTGTTATACTCAGCGTTCAAGCAGACATTCTTTATCTATTAGTGACAGGGGTGTGTAAGTCTCCTTTACCCTCTGACATAATCAGGTTTCATCATACTCATATACATGAATTAAGTTATAACAAGGACACTATCCATCTATATTTCCAGCAATGGGAAAGCTCTATGCTGGCCCATGCAAAATACAAACAAACACAGATAGCCCTATTCCACAACATATGCATTTCTTTTATCTTATTTCTTTATTTATTATAAGGCCTGCTCAGCTTATGTAAAATTAGTGTAATTGGACCTGATCCAGACCGCTGAACGCTTTCCGTATGTGCGAGGGTCTCATTACACATGGAACAAGGGAGTGAACTCCCCGTCACTTCCCCCTCTCGTGCGGAGATTGTGTGTCTTATGCTGCCATAAGGTCTGTTGACCGCTAATGCGCTCATAACTACCTAGTCCCACCCACACTGTACAATTTAAATGCTTCCCCCAACCTCCTTGTGGGCAGAGGGGAAGCACAGCCCCTCTCCTTGCATGCACCCTCCGCTCCAAACACCCCAGTTACGCAGTTTGCATTCGTAAGTAGGGTAGCGTTCTTTAGTCTGGATCTGGCCCATCATGGCTAATAGTAAGACCAGTGATTGTACATAACAATACAAATTAAGAATTTGGATTCTTTTCACTATGATTCCAGTGTAAGTTACAGTAACAATCCCGCAGCCATGCCAACACTGCTACTTTGATTGCTCATTTGCATGAACCTGTTCATTGGGCATGTACAATACAAAAGTGTATCAGATGCACAACCTTAATAGGCTCAGCTAGCATGGGGTCATTAATATTTCATTACTACATATGATGTAGCTCAGTTAAAATAAATAAAGAGATGTTGGAGAGTTTTAGCGCGGAGAAGCGTAACCAATGTACATAACGCTAGATTAATCTTATGTGTAACCTTAGGTCATCCCCACCAACCTCAACGCTCCTCCAATGGACGCCAAAACAGAGTGCCCGAGGGGAGGCATTCAAAAACGAAAAGAATGGAAGTATCACATTTGTCTTGTTACACGCCCTAAATATTTACTTAATGATTAGAAAAAATCTTCTGATATCAGTGGAGGTTTAGAAATTTCAGCCTATTTGACTTGCTCAAACAGATCTGCTGTTTATATTGTTATGCAAGAACCACCACAGGAAATGCAGAGTGAATGGACCCGTATGAGCTTTTTCCCATCATTTAGACTTCTTTCTCATGCATTACAAAAGATCATTTTGGTAAAATTCTACAACTTGAACAATGCCTGGATATAAGGGTACATTTTCTATTATTTCAGCGCATTCTGACTATACATAGCATGTAAAATTTCCATCTAATGGTGAAGTTATGTATCAACACTATATACTTCTATAATTCTATAAATCTATATAGCATTTGGGAAAAAAAAGTTCAGCCACCATTAGTTTTTATCAGTCATTTTTGT
Organism: Limnodynastes dumerilii; assembly: GCA_011038615.1. NCBI lineage: Eukaryota > Metazoa > Chordata > Amphibia > Anura > Limnodynastidae > Limnodynastes > Limnodynastes dumerilii. The sequence goes on along the minus strand of WWET01001908.1, from coordinate 43,032 downwards.
CACTAATTAAAATATATTAATCCTTAAAGAAGCACTCTCAGAATGCATGTCTTAATCCATAAAGCACATTAAATGTAAGACCCAAACAATCTACTATAGTCAGGCCAGGGAAATTCCCAGGCAGCAACTGTCTCTACAACATTATTGTAGGCATTATTATAGGCACCTACATTCTAGATGCATTCCAACTAATGTCATTAGGTGTAGGCCCAGATTATATCTATCCATTGCATTGTATATTTTCTTAAGAAGCAGAAAACTATTTTAATTAATTTAACACAAATTTTCAGTGACACATCATACGTTTCATTGATATTTTTAAAAAAGGATACATGGGTTTGGGGGTGAAATTATATAAAAAAAAAAAAAATAACATAACAATCAAGACTATTCCAAATGTATTTAAACTCATAGAAAGAGTATTTAAAAAGTAAAATCTACACAAAAATATACATATTTGTAGGCAGTTTTTAAATGGAAAATGAGGAATATAAGACTATAGTTTACATGAGATCAAAGCTGACAGAAGAGACTACACAAACTCAACCACATTTTAGTATAAAGGGTACAAAAAAACCTAAGTGTTTTACCATAGCAACTGCCCAAGCAGAATCATATAAAACATTATTTAGCAATTCAGTGGTCGAAGTGGAAATTTAAAAGTGGTGGTATAAACTTGCAGAGGTGGCAGTATGAAAATATAGAAATAATAGAAGTGAATGGATATTTACAGATTTTCAATTTAATCAGTGGCAGAAGTGACGGTATGGCATACCCCTGTATACCCCCTCATTTCGAGCCCTGAAGCAATTTACACAAAATAATATGGTAATCTAAAAATGATGTCTTCAACTTCAACTTGTCCTTTTTTGCACAACTTTGGATAAATCAGATAATCACCAAATATACTTATACTGTAATTTGCACAAACATTAAAAGATCTGCTATAAATGACTCCTGCGAGTGTTAAAAAAAACAGCAACACTTCACTTATATTTACATGTTCTGCTTTCTATAACGTTCTTGTTTCATAATGTAAAATTAGAATAATGTTAACTACAATACAGGCAAATATACCTTTATATTCTATTCTAGCAGAGAATAATACAGGAAAGATTCAATATAGATACTATAAAATACTATGTACAAATAGTATCTGCATAGCAGTATCTGGATATTCCACAAATAAGGGCTTATTTAGAATTGGGAGCAAAAGCAAGAAAATGTGAGCTGTACATTATTTTTCATTATTGTGCACTCAGTGCAGTATAACACTGAAATACTAAACATTGATTCACATTGTGAATTTTCCTCCCCTTGCAGTTTAAAACAGTTTTGCAAAGGTGCAGAATTGCTCTGTTTTGCTGTTGCTCCTAACTCTGAATTAGCCCCAGTGCCTTTATGGCTTTGAAGCTATGGTGCCACAGCCTACAAGCCTCAACCTGCACCTCCCTTCCCCCGCTGCTTAGTACAAGTTCCCATAGAGCAACATAAGCCTTCCTCCAGACTGACGTATCCACACGAGCAGCGATTGGCTAATCTCCAGTCAGCTGAACTATCCCATTGGTTGTTTCAGAAGTCAATCAGCAAAACTTACTTAACTGAAAGAGAGAAGAAGCTTTTAGAGCTTTTTAACCACTTCGTCACCTGGCTGCACTGACATTGACATGGGCCACAGAAATAATAACGTGGGCACAATAAGAGAGGCTCTAAAAGATTAAGCTGAGGCAGCATAAGCTCTATAAGCACTTTTACAGCCTTGCAGAGCCACACAGGTACACACTTTACAAGACTTATAAGTATGAACAAACATGGTGCAGGATTATAGAAATCAGGAGATGAATGTCACGATGGAGAACAGTTATGTACCAGATATGTGCACAGATTGATAGAAAATAGTATAACAGACATGTAAGTCTAAGCATCTTGTTAAGGATAAGAAACAGTTCAATACAAACTATGGCAGCTACTACTGTACTTCTGCTGCCTATTGGGGATTGCAGTCACAAGCTTCTGTTTAAGTGCATTGTCACTGCATGGTAAACATGGCCAGAGAGGATCTTCTCTGGGTATATGGACATCATAGACCAGGTGCAATAATAGTCATGTGTTACATAAAACACATGCTAGTAAAGGATATAACATATGAGCTATAACATATTCTCAGCAGGGTCTGCTCCTATCAGCACTGTGTCCATTGAGATCAGAGCTATTTTAAAGGCTTTTACCTCATGCTGTACATAGCAGCCTGTCAGCTGGATGCTGTGCCTGAGCAATGTGCCCAGCATTCCTGGCCATGTCCCCCATTGCATGTGACCTGCATCGACACAAGGCAGGACCTCTCACAGCGATCACCATGAAATGATGGCAATGTATGGCCACGATCACAGCTCCTAAATCCAAAAGCGAAATGAAAACTTCCCCCGATCTCTGCCCCCAGATCACATCTGCCCGACACCATCGCATGACTTTTCTTTTTCGCCTTTATTGCGCAACTGACTGTATAGAACAGTGTGTATCTATAGCAGAAGCTCCAGGAGAAAAAGACAGGACACATGGAACACAGCATTGCCATTGACTCATTGATCGGCGCTTCGAGGTGCCCTATATTGCGAGTTACATACCAGCAGTCAGTGATCGCGGGATCAAAACTAAAAGTGACGGCTCCAGATCGAAAGCAAAACAAGGAGAGGAAAGTGAGAGAGCTCAGGCAGGAGAGTGCCCCCTCCCTGGTTGTTTGTGTCGTGTTTGCTCAGCACAAGGACGGGGAGGAGAAGAACTGGTTATACCGCAGCCTTCCCATTGGTGAGAGCGCCCCTCCTGCTGTACCAGGAAAAAGGCAATTTCATTTTCACTTCCCCTATGCCTCAGCGCGTCACTGCGAGCGGTGCAGGCAGCTGAGGCCTAAGAGCCTCAAGAGCTTCATGAGAGGAGAAATCCAATAATGCGCCAAGAGACATATTTACATTTTTTCTTTCCTTTATTTTAAATGATAAATACAAAAGCAGCCGAATACAGTACTGTAAAAATAAATATAAATATAATGCCTATTTAGTAAAACAGTAATGATTCCATGTCCTAGATAGGGTTCCCTAGGCAACAACATCCCATCCGAGAGGAAGGTTATGAAGGCTCACAACCAGAGGCCAGATTTACTAAGCTGCAGGAAAGAAAAGGTGATGTTGCCCAAAGTAACCAGATCATAGCTGACATTTTCTACTATGTAATAGGAAAGTGAGAACTAGAATCTGATTGGTTGCTATGGGCAACATCTCTACTTTTCCCATGCGTGGGATAAGACATGTCCCCTCTAGCTGACACACCCATGGGTGGCAAAGACACACCACATCTGTTGGTTAAGTACTTCTATTTTGCTGTGAAATTTTGGAAGGTATGAATACTACTACTCGAGGTTATTTTTATTCAAATAATAGATAATAGGCTATTACATATAAGGTTTTTAATTCATTTATTTTTATTGCTTGCTGTTGATAACTCTTAATGTTAATCAAAACACTGCTATTTGTCATTGATTTCCATAGATTGAAATTTTGGTAGTCAGATTTTTATACAAAAGATCAGACTTGATATAAAATTGCGGATACTCAATCTACGTACCGACACGATCCGTAGATTAAGTAAAAAATAGTTACTACGCATGTGTAGTAACTAATATCTGCAGATGACGGACGTAACTTGCAAGACGGACGTTGTTGTGGATCCGGCCCATTAAAACAGCAGACACCATAGGCGTAACTAGTGTGAGATTTATGGGGCACTTGCCTTGGGCACCCAAGTCCAATAAGGTAGTGCCCACCAGATTCACTCTGCCAGTACCTCCTGCACTGCTGACTGCATCACTGTACATGATTAAATAGTAATGGTGGCAGAGGAGAGGGTGGAGGAAGCAGCAGAGGAGAGGGTGGAGGAAGCAGCAGAGAAGATGCTGGGGGTGGAGATGGCAGAGGGGATTGTGAAGGTGGCAGATAAGATGATAGGTAGTTAAGGAGGTGGTGGAGGTTTCAGAGAAGCCAATTGAGGCTGCAAATAATTTGGTGCTTTAGCTGGAAGAGATAGAAAAACATAGTTAAGGTTAACAGTGAACTATCAGAAGGCTCCCTGTGATATATGAAGTCTATAAATATTGCTACACTGATAGTATACATGGTTATTCTTGTAAATAAATGTTACATTGGTAGAGGGAATAACAGGGCTGCAGCCAGTGTTGTTTCTAGACCTAGCAAAGCCCAGGGCGGGAAAAAANCCTGGAAAAGCCCGGGGGGGAAAAAAATTCTCCCCCCCCCCCCAAAAAAAAATCCCCTCAAAATTTAAAAAGGTGTGCATCCAGCCTCTTACTTCCATCCCCTTGTATGTGCCCAGTTATCCACTTCTCCCAATTGCTGTGTGCCCAGCCTCCATTGTGGCCCCTTATATGGATCAGTTTCCTTTTGTGCCCCCTTTAATATGTTCAGCCTCCCATTGTGTCCCCTTAAATAACTTTATTTTATTAAAAACCTATTAGTAAACTTACTTGCCTTCTCCCTCTTGCTCCTTCCTCTGCGGCGCAGCCAGTGCTTGTATGACTAGTACTCGCTATACAGGGCTCCTGTAATCTAAGTATCTTTCTGTTACGATGATTGCGTATATGCGGCCTTTAAGCCCGCATACACACTATCTACGTAACAAAACGATACATAGATTACGTAGAATAATTACTACACATGCGTAGTAGCTATTATTGGTAAATTAAGGACGTATGTGTAATACGTCTGCGGTTGTGAATCCGGACCCCTATGTCAGCAATGAGTTCTGGTGTGCAGTGTATGCAGAAGTACACCGGCCAGGAGACTTGCTGCCTATTAAAATCTATACTGTTTAATTCTTTTAAATAAAAAAAGGAAGTTACATTCTAAACTATATATTTCCTTTCTATTTATGTTAAGAATGTATGGTTGCTCGTGGATATGTGTTTTGTATATCTTTATGCTTTGAACAAGCATTGAACAAAGCACTGTAATAAATGTCATGAAATTAAATAAAACCATTATTTTATATAATTTTTACATGGACTTTGTTTATTAATCTATTTTTATATTATAACATGTTAGAACTTGTACATTGCTTTCTTATGATATTTAATGCTGGTGCAGGTCCAGTAGCAGTTGTGGGTGGTCTGGTGGCATCCTCTGTAAGCCTTAAGTCATCACAGTAAACTGGATCCAGACTTACGAAAAGAATGTGTTTTCCCATACATATGTATGTTTTTGTAATCTGGACTGGAATAATCCAATCAGAACTGCAGACATTTTTCCACACTGCCCATATCTGTAAAGGTAATCTAAATGGTCAGAATGCATTCAATCATCCAGAATTCAGCTGGGTGCAAACTACAGGTTGTTCTCAAGATATTTTAAAACTATTTTGGAAAAGATTTGAAGTCCTGATCAGCATGACGCTGCATCTGTACACACTACACTCCGTTTAGCTGTAGATCTGTGATTTTGTCTTCTGTAACCCCCTACTCCAGCAAAAATGTAAATATGCACATCAAAGGCAGCCCTTGTAAAGGAAGAGGAGGAAACATTGTGTGGAAGAAGTGCACACTGCACATTTGAAATGACAGTGTGATATTGTTTAATCAATAAAATTAAACAGTTTAAAACGGGTTCTCAACCCCGTCCTCAAGTACCACTAACGGTCCATGTCTTGTAGGTCTCCCTGCAAAACCTGTGGAGCTTTCAAAATGTAACTGTCAGTTATGAGCTCACCTCCAGCAAGGAGATTTTAAAAACTTGGACCGTTGTGGTACTTGAGGACAGGGTTGAGAACCCCTGGTTTAAAATATACAATTAACAATGTTTTGTAGTTTGCAGTGGTCATTTACGATTGCAGGGTACACAATTTTACAATATTGTTTCAATCACCAGATTATCATGTGATTTGCATGATAATCAGGAGAAAAACATGCAGCTATAACAGCATAGCCCTGGCTGTGAGTAAGTGGTAATAAAAATGGTGGTAACACTTAAGAATGGTCGGGTTGCAGTGCATTGGTATACTGTTTTAGTACTAACTCGCTCCCATTGCACAATCCAGCCACTCTATTGGAAGTGTCATTTTTCGGATGCTTGGATAGAGCGAATTCTGTTCTGAGCAGGTAGCATGTGCAGAATGCAAAAACCAAAATCCAATGCCAACGTGGGAATACAGAAAATTGGATAACTTTATAAGTCTATATATATCTATTTTTATAATGTACACAAGAACTTTACCTTTTGTAGAACTCATAATGCATTCATGATTGGTATAAACATTAAAGTTTACATGTCTGAAATCATTAAATTGAAGACCCTCAACCTTACAATTTCAAGTGTATTATCTCGCTGGACGCCCTAATGTGTAGTTTTTTAAAAACATGAATTAAAAGTATAATGAGGAATTGCTATAAGGCATCAGGCTGTTCATGAAATATATACATGTAGTTCTGCTCTCTGTGGGGCTGATTCAGAGATGCGATTGCGAAAAGATCGCAAATATACGCACCTTTGCTAAGATCTTAGCAGGTTCCAGCCCACTGCAAAAACAGACACTCCCCTTGCAAACAGCGGTGGATCTTAAACTTAGACCACCATTGACTTGCCCTAACTCTACGCTGTCATTTGGGATCTTAAGTGACGTGGGAGCGTTCATTTAAGATCCTAAGTGTCAGCCCGCGCCCACTTTCCCTCATTTCCCTGCCTCCCCCCGCCCATTTCCATGCAAATCCTTAAGATCTTAAAGATTCGCAGCACTTAAGATCTTAAGTGCTTGCGTGCAATTCAAACTTACGCTCTTAGCGAATTTACGCTCCTAACCGCTACGCTAACGGCGTTGCACTATTACTACGCATGCGCAGTTTTGCAAATTTTCTAGGATCTTAAATATACGCACCTAAGTGACGTGGAAATCGCATCTCTGAATCAGCCCCTTTATGTTTAGGAATAGCTCCAGTATTATTTGAGGGGACTTGATCTTCATCACTCCTTTGATATGCTAAAAACAAATTCTTTCTGAGTATTTTGTTTTTGTTCTCTATTATTAGAAGTCACTTCATCAGATCTTTGAGTAATTTTTTCAAAAAAATTCTATTTAGTGCTTCCTTTCTATTAATTGCTTGATTTTTTTTAAAAAAAAGATATCTTTATTCCTATTATATGTTTTTACTTGATCCATCTCATAATCATTTATATCTCTTTGATATTTTTCTTTTTTATCCTCAACACTTTTTCATAGACCATCTTTGTTGAAAAGTTCATCTCTGGTAACAAAAACGGGATGATCTTTGTGGGGCATTAAAAAGATTTCACAGTTTCAATTTCACCTGATAAATCATAAACATAAGTTTTTTCTTTGCAATGTCCAGAGGCTAATGTCAGCAGAACAGTAACTGGTCCATAGTATAGTTAGTTGTAAGATGCTGTACATGTCATGGTGGTGGTGCTTCTGTTACTGAACGCTGAGCGTTAGCACGCTCAGCGCTACATCGTTGATCTGGATCAGGCCCATTGTCTCTGAAAAAAAACGAATGACAACTGAGATTAGGAGTTTAAATCTCCCCAGATCATGGACGGTGTTCACACCTAAGAAGCTTCTCCTGATGGGACCTACTACTCATGCGTAGTATGTAGCTTGCCTCAGTGCGGTTTTTAAAGTAGTTTAGTAGGAAAGAGGTGTCCTTAAGCCGCCTCGGTGAGTGATTAGGTATAAGTAGGGGGAGTGAGGATTTAGATTAGCCGCGGAGAGCAGAGGAAAGGCAATGTCCGTGCAAAGTTTCCTTCTTAACAAGGAAACTACGCATGTTAGATAAGGTAGCCCCGAGGCACTCGTAAATGCCATAAGGTACCTAAAACTGGGGGGTGGGTTAGAGGCAGGACGGGTGGGTTAGAGGTGCGGATCTGTAGTAACCTCCCACCACAACCAATGGCCTCCCGAGCTCTCACTTCTTATCTAGACTGATCTGCAGTTGTTAGATATTGCCAGAAGAGGCCGCTGTCCAGTTTCTGGGTCAGGTCTCTGCTCCTCATTATCCCTCATGTATTGCACCTGACACCTGGCCATTATCTCTTAGTGGCTGGCCTCTGTGTATGTTTGGACATTTTAAGTGCTGCAGTTTGGAGGCTAATTCAATTAAGTGTGAAGACGGGAATAAGCACATAGTGCAAAGCGATAATTTCATCACAATTAAGTAGTAATACAGAGCTTACTATGTGGCATAAAGAACACTACTGTCAGTGATAAATTTGAGTACAATTATGGGGAACTAAGGCCTGTATTCAGAGTACCAGACGTATAACATATACGTCCGGTGTTTAGCGATTTTTACTACTGCGCATGCATTGTCATGTGTGTGTATATACAGTATGTGTGTATATACAGTATGCGTGTGTGTGTATATGTGTGCATGTATATATAGTATGTGTGTGTGTGTGTGTATATATATGTATGTGGTGTGTGTATATATAGTATATGTGTGCGTGTATATATAGTATGTGTGTGTGTGTGTGTGTGTGTATATATATACAGTATGTGTGTGTGTGTGTGTATATATACAGTATATATGTATGTGTGTGTGTATATACAGTATATATATATATGTGTGTGTGTGTGTGTGCGTGTGTGTGTTGTGTGTATGTGTGTGTGTGTATATGTGTGTGTGTATATGTGTATGTGGGTGTGCTTGTGTGTGTATACAGGGCCGTCTTTACCACTGGGAAGTTTGTGTGTGTGTGTATATATTTGTGTGTGTGTGTATATATGAATGTGTGTATGTGTGTGTGTATATATGTGTGTGTGTGTGTGTGTGTGTATATATGTGTGTGTGTATATGTGTGTGTGTATGTGTGTG
>WWET01001907.1:286052-310804 GCA_011038615.1 Limnodynastes dumerilii | reverse complement strand
CCGTCACTTTCTATGTTTCTATGCTATAATGTTACCTAATACTAACACTTGGTTACAAAATATGTCCATACTCTTTAATAAATTACACTTCTCATCACCAGTAATTTATTCTTCTACATCTAATAGTGGTATAATGGAGTTACCAGGATGGGGTGAAGTTCTTTTCTAGAATCAGCTCTGAGATTAGCCCTATATACTCCTAACCCTGGGCCGTATTCAGAGAACCGTTTTAGCGGGGAGTCGCGTGCGTATTTTTAGGATCGGATCAGCTGCGCATGTGTAGTAACTTTATTTATGTAAGTTACATTGAATATACGCTCCTAAGTGCATATATTCTCTGAACACAGCCCCTTGTATGTAATTACTATTATTGTTGGCACTATATTATATCATATATAGTTTATTCTATCTCTCTGTGTTATGGATCATTAATACACCGTTCCTATACATTGCAGCTTCTCCCGTCTTCCCATTTACGACCTAAGATTGAATTCTCTGCATTGGAGAGTCTATTGAAAGCAGCTGCTTACATTTGGCTATTTAAAGGCAAACACTTCTGTTTCCTGACATATTACAGCACTTACAGTTTGTAATCCAGGATATCGTGCACTTTTGTTTTGTTTCTTCTTAACAATCCAATTTTAATTGGAAGCATTTCAGTCTTAAGTATCTCCAGAAAGGACCAGTGTCTGTCTCTTGCTTCCTGGGTTATAGCTAGTGATCGTGCAGCTGGCTGCCAAAGTCTTACCATGTATGTGTGAACGGAGAGGGTGCGAGACTTACCAGTCACACCTATCCACGCTGTGGCCTTACAGTGAGAGCCCTAAGGTTGGGTCATATATCATGTGCTTTTAAATGACAGACAACTCACATAGAAACCCTCATAAAGCCTCCAAAATAGCTTCTCTAGACCAACATTCCCGGGAAGATGCTGGTCTCAGACATGATCTATCGATCGGTCTGTCTGTCTGTCTATCTATCTATCTATCTATCTATCTATCTATCTATCATATTTGACCATACAAGATTAATGTGCCATTAGAATGATTACCTAAGCAGTATGGCTTCTCCCGATTCCGGTGTCGTTCTCTGTCATACTGGTATCCAGGATAACACGTACATAGCACCCGACCAAAGTTGTCTGTACATTGTTGCTCACACGGTGCCTCCGAACACACGTCGTAATCTGCAAGGAGAGAAAATACACACATGAGAACATGGGAATAAAATGCCCCACGAGGTGTAAGGTGACAAACACATGACCTTGTGGGAAATCATTGTGGCATTAAGAGGGATAAGGCACATTTTCTCCCATTGGATGTGTTAGAAGGCTCCCACCTGTCATAATGTCCAGGCTGCAAAAATCCGTGAGTGTGAGTGGAGTGTTATGGGTGTTGCCTTGAAACTTAGGCGCGTATATTTGCGAATCTGTGTGTATGTTTTTCACACTTAAGTGTGAATCCGGTCCAAGGACGTTTGTTGTCCAAATTTGGTGGAATTTCATAATTTTTAATGTTGGGAGATACAATCTTTTTTCATGCTTCTGATATTGTATTTACATAATCATCATTACTTTTATTCTAAATGACTGTGAGTTATATGACGATACTTACTGGCTGGCAGGGCTGACTTTTCGAGTGTGGGTCTCTGCTTAGAATGGTTGTTTTTCAAAAGGGCCATTTTATACCAGCCAATTGCAAAGTGGCTGTGAAATCGATTGCCGAGGAGAAGCAACCGATCCTGCCAAGAATGAAGATGCTGCGGAGAAGTGTATTAACATAACCACAACCCTTATCCTAATTCTTACCTAAACCCTCTTCTTCCCTTACCCTAATCCAAGCTTTCTTCCCCGCAGCCTGACTCTAAGACTCCCCTCTCCGTAGCCTAACCCTAAGACTCCCCTTTCCGTAACCTAACCCTAAGACTCTCCTCCTCGCAGCCTAACCCTAAGACTCCCTCCCCGCAGCCTGACCCGAAGACTCCCCTCTACGTAGCTTAACCCTAAGACTCCCCTCCCCACAGCCTAACCCTCTCCCTGCAGCCTAACCCTAAGACTCCCCTCTCCGTAGCCTAACCCTAAGACTCCCCTCCCTGCAGCCTAACCCTAAGACTCCCCTCTCCGTAGCCTAACCCTAAGACTCCCCTCCCTGCAGCCTAACCCTAAGACTCCCCTCTCCGTAGCCTAACCCTAAGACTCCCCTCCCTGCAGCCTAACCCTAAGACTCCCCTCTCCGTAGCCTAACCCTAAGACTCCCCTCCCTGCAGCCTAACCCTAAGACTCCCCTCTCCGTAGCCTAACCCTAAGACTCCCCTCCCTGCAGCCTAACCCTAAGACTCCCCTCTCCGTAGCCTAACCCTAAGACTCCCCTCCCTGCAGCCTAACCCTAAGACTCCCCTCTCCGTAGCCTAACCCTAAGACTCCCCTCCCTGCAGCCTAACCCTAAGACTCCCCTCTCCGTAGCCTAACCCTAAGACTCCCCTCCCTGCAGCCTAACCCTAAGACTCCCCTCTCCGTAGCCTAACCCTAAGACTCCCCTCCCTGCAGCCTAACCCTAAGACTCCCCTCTCCGTAGCCTAACCCTAAGACTCCCCTCCCTGCAGCCTAACCCTAAGACTCCCCTCTCCGTAGCCTAACCCTAAGACTCCCCTCCCTGCAGCCTAACCCTAAGACTCCCCTCTCCGTAGCCTAACCCTAAGACTCCCCTCCCTGCAGCCTAACCTTAAGACTGCCCTCTCCGCAGCTTAACCCTAAGACTCCTCTCTCTGTAGCCTAACCCTAAGACTCCCCTAACCTACATTTATATTTAAAGTTTTTATATTTTCAAAATAGAGACAGACGAAAATAAAGTTTCAGCTGCCTGTATTTTGAAAAATGGAAATTTTGTTCTGCAGACTGCATCCCGTCTTTTCCATTGGGCGCACTGAGCAGCTTCCCAGGGTCCCATGAGTCTAGGGGCCCTTTAGCCATTATCTGCCATTATCTGCTTTGGCCCCAGCAGCCAAAGCAATTTGAGACTGACTGCACTGGCCCACCAGGGAAATCTGCTGGCTGCAGGATGCACCCATTATTGCAAGGGATCAAAGCCTCCTCTTACATCCTTGGCACTCTCCATTCAATCTTTGCAACCGTTAAAGAAGTACAATGCTTTATGGTAGTAAGGAGGGGCAAAAGGCTGGCTGGACACACAAGGATAGAAAAAAAGGCTGACTGGACACACAAGGGTGAGAAGGCTGGCTGGACACACAAGGGTGAGAAGGCTGGCTGGACACACAAGGGTCAGAAGGAAGGGACAGAAAGACTAATTGAACACACGAGGAGGGTACAGATCACTGGTTGGATACACAAGGATGGCCACATTTATATGATGGAATGTTTTGCAAGGCTTTTAATGTTCAAAGGTTTTGGTAACATTTTTATTCCCATGAATGTGTTGGTAGGGACCCCTGTGCATTGCTTTACCCAGGCCCAAAAATGCTATTAAGAGGGCTCTGCTGGCTGGGTAGGCTATGATGCTTATGACTGGATAATACAGGGTGATAATGACTGGGCAATATATGATGATAATGACTGGCTAATACGGTATATGGTGATCATGACTGTGAATTATATGATAATACGGCAGACACAACAAAAAAGGGAAACACTAACACTGTTCTTACAATGTCACACTGGAACTTATTTTAAAATAAGAGGAAATCAGGTGGAAAGTTACACCTGGGCAAAACCATGCTGAATTACAGGGGAGGCAAATTTCATCAGTTGCAGACAGTATGAAGAGTTGAGAGGTGGTTACCTAGAATTATTATTTATTATTATTGCTTATTTACATACAGTAAAATACAGTACAGACATACAGGGTAAGGATGGACAGCATAGTACATAATAATATACAGTACAGACATACAAGGCAGTGATGGACAGCATAGTACATAATAATATACAGTACAGACATACAAGGCAGTGATGGATAGCATAATACATAATAAAATACAATATAAATATAAAAATATCACAAAAATACAATAAAGTGAAGCAAGTCAAAATGTGAGGTGTTAAGCTTGGCAGATCAGAGAGGAGGGGATATAACATAGTGAGAGGTTGAGAGGGAGCCACCAGGTGGGGACGGGGTAAAAAGTTAGCAGAGGGAGACAAGAGTGTATAAAGTGAGGGGGAAGTGGGGAAGGAGGAAACAACACTAGGATGGAGGGCACTGCTCACATGAGCTAACACACTATGTGGGAGGAAAGAACTTACAGAAGACATAAGGAGGGGAAGGAAGTGGACTGTTGGTGTGAGCGGAAGAGAGGGGAAGGAAGGAAAAGAAGGGATAGATGTAGGATGCAGTGAGGATGTTAAGTGGAGGAGGGGTAGGCTAGCTTGAACAGGTGCATTCTGAGTGAGCGCTTGAAGACCTGCAATGTGGAACATATCTAAGGGCCATATTTACTAAACTACGGGTTTGGAAAAGTGGAGATGTTGCCCATAGCAACCAATCCGATTCTAGCTCTCACTTTCCTATTACATACTAGAGAATGTCAGATAGGCAACAGCTCCACTTTTCCAAACCCGCAGCTTAGTCAATCTAGCCCTATATCAGTGTAAAAGTAAAGCTGGACAGTATCTGTGTGCAATAAGCAAAGGCAAAGTGTTCTCCCCACATGCAAAGAATAAAATGAAGTTCACTCTCCCTGAAATTCAACATGATTTTGCCCAGGTGTAAATTTTCTGGTTTTTTTTTTCCCCTCTTACTCGGAAATACTGGGTCTGGCCCATTGTCATGGGGGCTGATTCAGAGTTGCACTTACACCTTTTTTTAAGTGCAAGTGTAGACTTGAGCAATATCATGCTGAAATGTAGGGGGAGGCAATTTTAAATTGTGAAACTAGAATTAGAATTAAGAGGTTAAGTGTCTTAGCTCAACTCTGTTTTATACAATAAACATAAAGCTATGCAGTATGTGAGTTCTATGTGCAAAAGTAATGTATTTTCCCTTCATGCAAAAGATTTTAAATTAATTAACACCCCTTACTTTGAATAATGGTTTAGCCGAGCTGTACACTTGCACCTTTTTTTTTACCCTTAATCCCAAACTCTGAAGCAGCTCCAATGTTTTATGCAGGGTTGCCGACTCTCCCGGAATGTCTGGGAGACTCCCGAAATTCGGCCAGTACTCCCGGTATCCCGGGAGAGCCAGCAAATCTCCCACAAGTGACTTGAGGCCCGTGGTTTCACTGAAACCACGGCCTCAAGTCCTGCCCCCCTGCCTAGCAACACTAGTATACTAGTGTTGCTAGGCACAGGAAGGGACTTGATGACGCAATCTGCGGCATCAAGCCCCGTCCCGACCCCTATTTCAACTAAAAAACGGGTCGGTATGAGCAAGGGGGTGGAGCCTAATGACGCGATTTGCATAACCGCGCCATTAAGCCCCGCCCCGTCATGCGTCGCTAGCTTCTCTCCGGAATCTCCCGGAGAGAAGCTGCCAAAAGTCGGCAACCATGGTTTTATGTTACAACCCGCATCAGAGCTTGTTCTTTATAGGCGTGCCTCTCACTGCAGTCAGTTTTCTTGCGGGTCCATAACAATTTATTTTTCATTATTCAATATATCTTTCTCCAAACCACCTACCGCAGCTCATTTCATGTGAAATAAACTAGTTTTGAGCCGATATAAAAACTTGTTTTCTAATTGCTGGAAAAATATTTTCAGTATTAAATAAGGAACCTAAGAAAATCAAACAATACGTTTTCAATTTATTTTCCCAGCTCTGTGAATCTCAGGATTCTGCTTCAGGGCTCCAAAACATGGCAGCCCCCAGGCCGAGAGCGCATAGTAAAGGCAGCTGTCATCACAGGGAGTAAGTACAGGGAACACATCCTGACTCTCAGCAAGTCCGTCAGATGCCAAATCAACCACTTTAAACGGTTATGCTCCCAATGATCTAGCGCTCGACACTTTGCAGAGTTAAATGTAAGCTGGCAATGAATTTTAATATGTTAGTTACGACTCAGCTGGGGTTGAGATGCTAGAGATATAGTAATCCAGTGTATGATACATGGAGATGGTTTTAACACCTTCTATTCCCTGTTAAGCCTGTGGCGACTTGGGAGAGCACTTATAGCTTTTAGCCTGGGGCCGTGGAATGAGATGTTCGGCTGCCAGATGGGTATAAAGGTTTGAGGCTACCAATAAGCGTAATCAGAAAAAGATTTATCCAGGAGTGACGTAGACTGGGAAATGCACTAAACAATAGCACTACATTTGGGAGTGATTTGGCTGATGGATTGGTGGACTACAATTTAATTGCACATTTTTCACATTCCCCCCATATGGGGTCTAAACAAGAAAAAAAAAATGTAGCTATGCAGACTGGGGGCTAAGTTTAGTGGTGTCACAGTGACGGCCTGAACAACACACCGCTAACGGAAGGATATATTCTGGAATGGCTGCAGCGTTTTCTGAAGTGTAGCGTAATCGTTATTTTAAACTTTTGGGACCGTATTCAGAGATCCTTTATTGAGGAAAGCTCCATGTGTATTTTTAGAATCGGATCCACTGCGCATGCGTAGTAACTTTAAGTATGTATAGTCACTGACCCTAACCCTCCCTCCCCTGCAGCCTGACCCTAACCCTCCCTCCCCTACAGCCTGACCCTAACCCTCCCTCCACTGCAGCGTGACCCTAACCCTTCCTCCACTGCATCGTGACCCTAACCCTTCCTTCCCTGCAGCCTGATCCTAACCTTCCCTTCCACGCACCCTGGAGAGATTACTCACCTTTCCCTGGGGTTCTGCGGTAGCGGCGGTGTTTCTTAATCAGAATGTGTGAGTATGCTGGGGGGGGGATTCGAAATAGGGACATACGAAAAGGAACTCCCCCCCTCTCTAAGCCTGCCTTAAGTAAAGCGCGCGGATCAGCGGTCTGAACGACTGCAGTTCCACACAAGTGTGGGAGCCCCCTCACACACTGTACAATTAGCATGCTTCCCCCTGCACACTTTTCCCGGCAGAGGGGAAGCACAGCTATGATCTGAACGATGCATGTGTCCTCCAGTCAAATTAGGTCGCTTACGCCCTTTCAAGCGTAAGTGTCCTGACGCAAGCGAGTCTGGATCCAGCCACATTTGCATAGATTTCCATCCTCAGGAAGCAGAAAACCTGTGTAAGTGGTGAGCCTGGTTCCAGTCCAACGAGATTGATTTAAGGTTCATCTAAGATATGTACTGTACGGGGCTGATCCAGATGTGACTGCAAAAACAAATACATCTCAAGGCAAATAATTGGTGGCCTCTACAGGATCTAGGGAGTCAGGGAGGCCATCATTCAGGAGTGAAGTTAGTACCAGTCATCTTGATGGTAGTTCAGTAAAATATATTAAACGGATCTGGAATCGTTACTAGCGTACAGCGTAAGTGAATATGCTTTGACCCTGAACCAGCAGGCCACCAGGGCCTGCAGTCTAACTGGGGCCTGGTATTCACTGGAGCCTCTAGTGGTGAGGGCAGACTTGAGCTGCAGACGCCTAGCAGGTCGCGGTCCCGGTCCCTGGTGGCCACTGGTGGATCCACCCTGTGACATCTGGTGGGAGGAGGCTGGCTGAATAATGGCAAAGCAGGCAGACTTCACACAGTTAAGTCAGACAATAGTGAAGGCTCTAGACAGACATGGAAGCCCAACAAGACTTGTTGGTACTTGTGCCATGTCCCTCCCCTGTTTATATACATGCGCAAGCAGTTATTAGAGGCTGGCAGCTTAAGACTGCGCTTGGCACTCAGTCTGTGAGTGCTGAGCATTGTTTATAAATGCACTGCCAGCATATACAATGCTCAGCACATATAGGGACAGATTTACTAAGCTCTGGGTTTGGAAAAGTGGAGATGTTGCCCATAGCAACCAATCAGATTGTAGCTCTCACTTTCCTATTACATATTAGAGAATGTCAGCTAGAATCTGATTGGTTGCTATAAGCAATATCTCCACTTTTCAAAACCTGCAGCTTAGTAAATCTGGCCCTTAGACTCAGAGTTAGTCTGCTTCTGCCCCTGTGCTCCACAGCAAAATCAGCTCATAAATATACCATCATGGGGGTAAATCCAAACCCATGGGCTAGCTACGTTAGAACGCGTAGCGTATTTACACTGGCGTAATTACTATGCACTCTCCTAGGCACTCCCCTCGGTCATATGTACTTTGGCTGTTTTACGCTGCCCAGACCCTACCTTAACTTTTTCCTAGCGTAAGTACTGACGTACCTTATGGATTTACGTATGTGACGGCCAAACCCAGCCCATACTATCCAATTTTGCCTCCCTCCGCCTCCAAAGTGTAATTAAACGTCATTGGCTAGTGTACTTAGCTTAGGGTCTGGCCCAAGGTAATTAATTAAGATTAGTACAACAGCTAGAATTATCCTTTCATAAAATAAACATGACAACATGAGGAGAGGCAAGCATGACATAGCAGTAATGGACAGAGAGAGAATGGCCAAGTTATGATAAATATTCATGGAAACCATTAGAGACGTACCTTCTGGAATACATTGTCCCAGCACAAATTTATATCCTTTGCAGCATTTCTTCCTGTAAGACATATTAAGCAACTATATTAATATCAAATAATTCTTTCAATTATTTACATATCAGGTCAAACTTTTACCATAAGTTCTGTCCAGTCAATGGCCCAAATCCAGAGCAACGCTTGTGAGCGAATTTACGCGTGCGGAGACGTAAAATCGCCTTTTGGTAAGTACTGCGCATGCGCACCATAGAAAATACGCTCAGTAACGTAGCGCAATTGTGAACGTATGGGCCATTCACGTATGTGTCACGTAAATACTTACATGTGGGCGTGCCAATTTTACGTGAGTCCAAAATACGTCTGAAATACGTTAAGTAGGCGGGGGTTTGTATTTAAAGTGTACAGTATGGGCGTGCTTAGCTGCGTAAATACGTTTTGGTCACACGTACGTGTGCGGATCACTGCGGTTACGTTGGCAAAAGTTAAGGTAGGGTTTGAAAAGTAGATCTTGACAAAATACGTACATTCAAGGGGAGTGCCTAGGGGAGTGTATAGAAGGTACGCACATGAAAATACGCTACATGAGTAAACGTACGGCAAACGTAGTTCTGGATCTACCCCAATGTCATTACAACACCCAACATGCCTGAATCGCATTATAACAAAGTAATTCTACCTGCCAATACTGTTGGAGAATGCTGGGACATGTAGTGCTACAACATCTGAGGCTAAAGTGGTGATGTTGCCCATAGCAACCAATAAGACTCTAGCTCTCACTTACATGCTAGAGAACGTCAGCTAGAATCTGATTGGTTGCTACTGTCAACATCACCATTTTTCCTTTGCCACAGTTTAGTGGCTGATATACAAGCTTTACAGATGTATCAGTAGAATTGTTTCAATAACAATGTAAGTTTCTTGGAGATTTTGATGGCTTTCCTGATATATATTTAATCCATTGTTTTCAACAGCCTTAAAATCAATGAGACAGTCCACCTGGAGCCAGAAGGGACTATGGGGAGCGACAGCTGACCGCGAGTCATGTGACCAGACCAAACAGGATGCATATGAGAATGTGAGGAGCGAAGGTACGAGTGGTCAGGAGAAATGAAACACGTGTAAGGAGACAGCGTGATTAAGCCTTAATGTGACAGAGCCACATTAAAGAAAAACAGCTTTTGGTTATTTTTACAACCCTGGAAGCTTTTATTCCAGATGATCAAAGATACCTCCTTTGGCCTCTTTGGAGCCTGTAACAAATCCTTTACACATTTATTTTAAAAGCATAGCAAAATAAGACATCCTGGACGCCGCGATCAGAGTTTTATCATGTTTATTGGTGATTCAGGCCAGACTGTGATGGATAGTTCCGCAGAGCTTACACCATGAAACCTGCAGCAGGGAATTATGGGTAGACATGCAAATGAGTTGGAATTCCATCTCCAGCCACCAGAGGTCAGAACTGGTAAATAACCTCCCAGGTACGAGTCCTATTGTATGCTTTTACGGACCGGATTCAGACCTCTGTACGCGTTCCATCTGATAGTCCGCACGTAAGTGGGAAGTGCGCTCTCCTGTCACTTCCCTCTCACGTGCGGACTTTGCATCACTTATGCTGCAATAGAACAACCTTAAGCCTCCTGTGCGGATCAGTGGTCTGTATGACTGGTGATCCTGGCGTTAAAATTTCTAGTTATGGCTCTGTCTTTAGGTCCCTTGTTGCAGACCCTCCAACATGACCCATTCCATTAGGTACAATTCTATCCGCTCCGGAGCTTCCAACTGTCACTCACCTGGTTTAAATGAATTAACTGGTATTTAAAAAACGATTTGCCTCGTCATCAAAGGATGTTACCATAGTAACCGACAGTTGGAAACTGAGGAGCAGAGTATTTTGTACCTAATGGAATGGGTCATGCTGGAGGGAATGCAGTTGTCTACCTCTCTTATAGAATGTACCATTCAAAAAATGACTAGGGCATGACTGGTTGCTATGGGCAACAACTTTACAGATCCTCAGGTAAAAGGCTGATCACAGACAAGTCAGACAGAATATCACAGAGCAGATGGAAACTCGGTGTGTCAGGTATAATGTTACCTTAATGGAAACCCAATGCCGTAGAGAAAAGATGAATATAAAAGCATCTAGTGGTGCTGTCTCCTCTCTGACCCTTTCACTGGTTGTAAGGTTTCTATAACTTGTGATTCCATGGAGTCTTTCAGAGCAACATAAACCCCCCACAAATCACATCCTATATAAACGTCTGCCGTGCTGGAGGCAGAACCCCCACTATGTGCCAGGACACACATGTGTGCATGAGAGGACCCCTGTACTCAACACGTGAGCTGGAGCGCTCCCAGCCTGACATTACTTTATTCAGCCCCATAAAGAAAAACTTACATATATACACTTATAACTAACCTGTTTATGGCTTTTATGCTCCCATATTTCTTTTGACTATGGGCCAAGGCTTAAGCTGGGATATCTATGTTTAACAATCAATTTCATTCCTCCAACAAACCATTAAAGACACTTCACAAAACCCGGAGACTTGTAAAAGAAAGCTCGTCTTTATGTGGTGTGACATTATGCACCTACGAAGGGTCGTCAGAGGGGGAGAGCGGACTCAGCTTGGGGCTGATTTACAATGAAGTCCGTAAGAGGACTTACTCCAGTCTGTCGCGTAATTTGTCCCCTTGACATGTAACATCGGCGCATTCGCATGCTGCATGTTACATCATGAGTCCTTCCGTAGAAGTGGTTTGGCCATTCAAACCCGAATGCCTAACCCTGTCAGAAAGGCTAGTGTTAAACATGTAAATCAAGGTTGCCGATTATCCCGGAATGTCCGGGAGACTATCCAAATTCGGGCAGTTCTCCCGGTATCCCGAGAGACCTGACAAATCTCCCATTAGTGTTGCTAGGGACAGGGAGGGACTGAATGACGCAATTTGCATCACCAAGTCCCGCCCCCATCCCTATTAGAGCTAAAAGGTGTAATTAATATTCAAGAGATGGGGCTTAATGACGTGATTTGCATAAATCACATCATTAAGCTCCGCCCCTGCATGCATCTGTGGCTATTAAAAGTCGGCAACCCTGATGTAATCGAAGGGCCGGGGGGAGGAGAGCAGCAGTTCTACGCGGATCTGCGAATGCGTGGACACAGATTCGTGCGGAGAAGTTAAAGTAGGGTTCTGGACACGGAAGTCCTTCCGAAAGAGGGAAGTGACAGGGGAGCGCGCTTCCGTGACGAATCACAGATCTCCATGCACACGCCCCCTCTTCAGTGACGAATCACAGATCTCCATGCACACGGAAGTCCCACGGAGATCTGTATCAGGTCCCTGGTCTCCAGAGTACCACTTGCGTTGCGATACTTTTTAGATTTTTGCATTGAGCGCTGTTTTCAAATATCTTCAGCTGACAGCCGCCAGATTCATCTGCAGAGACGCAGTCTCCTGCTACAGTATATTCTACAACAGCATCTACAGGGCTGCGGCGCAATACTAATATTCTGTAGCAGGAGGCCAAAGCTCTGCAAATGAAGCTGCCGGTTGTCAGCTGAAAAGGCTATTTTTGGCATCTGACGGACGTATTATGGGCGACGGACGTTGTTCTGGATCCAGTCCATTGTGCGGATCAGTGGTCCTAACGACTGCTAATACACACAACTGTGGGAGCCCCCTCCTACACTGTACACTTACCACGCTTTCCCCCGCCCACTTTAGCGGACACAGGGGAAGCACAGCCCATTCCCTCAGAACTTTGTTCAGTACGATGCTTGCTTCGCTAGTGCTACTATAGTATGAGCCCTGCAGTCAAATCAAGCCACTTACGCACTTTGCGCACGTTAGTGCCCTGACATACGCAAGTATGGATCCGGCCCCAGGTTTGCTCTCTTTTTTTGGCTGTTACTCCCAACAAGTTTTCTATTCTTTGAGGTGTAATAAGAAGATCTTCCTGTACAGGGGTAGAACCAGGCAGCACCAGGCCCCAACTTCAGAGTAGTTCCACTATAGCCTAGAATGCTCCCTGTCTTGTCAGTCACTAGGATTCTCTCTGTATTGGGTGTCTGTCACTAGGATGCTCCCTGTATTTTGTGGCAGTCACTAGGATGCTCTCTGTATTGTGTGGCAGTCACTAAGATGCTCCCTGTATTGTGTGGATGTCACTAGGATGCTCCCTGTATTATGTGGAAGTCACTAGGATGCTCCCTGTGTTGGGTGGCAGTCACTAGGGTGCTCCCTGTATTTTGTGGCAGTCACTAGGATGCTCCCTGTATTGTGTGGAAGTCACTAGGATGCTCCCTGTATTGTGTGGAAGTCAGTAGGATGCTCTCTGTATTGTGTGGCAGTCACTAGGATGCTCCCTGTATTGTGTGGAAGTCAGTAGGATGCTCCCTGTGTTGGGTGGCAGTCACTAGGGTGCTCTCTGTATTGGGTGGCAGTCACTAGGATACTCTTTGCATTGAGTTGCAGTCACTAGGATGCTCTCTGTATTGGGTGGCAGTCACTATGATGCTCTTTGCATTGAGTTGCAGTCACTAGGATGCTCTCTGCACTGGGATGCTACTTGCATTGTATAGCAGTTACTATAAAACTTTCCATTGCACTGTGAAAGTCAGTAGATATCTGTGATTGGAGACATTTGACATAACATCTTTTATTTTATATAATTGGCTAAACCAAGCCACACCCTCATATATTTGTACTGCTGTTATTAAGCGTCTTTATTCTGTGTTAATCCCGCCTGCATCTGCATTTTTTTTTCAGTGCCACTTTAAGTACCCAATCTGCCCTGATGAGCAGCAACTCTCACAAGTGGCCAACATTTTATATTCGGAGCAGAGCAAAGAAGACAGGATTGGAGGCCTCTGAGATCACCCTACCTCTAAGTTCGCCCCCAGACGCCCCCACTGTAGTTACATCACTGTTCCTGTATTCCAATGACAAAGAATTGGAGCATTGACCAATCCTCTGGTTACAAGAGAATGGAATGTTGTGTTTTGATAAACTGACTATACTAGATGAACACTGTTGTTGGGGAATTACTTGAACATAATATTGATTTCCTCATTGCTTATTCACTTATGTGATTAATATTTTTAAGGTTATGCAGTTGTGGTTCGCATTGCTGTATACAGATGTGACCAGATACACCTTTCTCCAAAATGAGAAAACATACACCATACATGACACGAAATGCAATGTATAGCAGACCCATCTGCTGGGTAAAGGTGACAGGGACATTTTAAGAACAATAAAAGTGCATTTACTCACCATTGAGTTGTAGTCGGGACTCTTGCTGAGCGTGATCAATGAATCTGACGTCACCCATTCATACACACAGTGGGAGCTTCCTGGGCAGTGAGTAATACAGGTTTCAGCCTGGAAGCTCCCACAGTGTGTATAAATGGGTGATGTCAGCTACATTGAAAAGGCTTAGCAGGATATGTGATTACAACTAAATGGTGAGTAAACAGACTTTAATGCTTTATTTAACAGTCTACAATTAGCTTTACTCTCCATGGCGCAAAAAAGCACCATGGAGTGTAAAAGGTGTATGTGGTCACATCTGTATTTGCAATACGTTGAGGTTTATGGGAGGACCTGTGTGGATTAGAATTCCAGTGCATGGTTTTTGGGAAGTGTTAATTTATGTAGCACTGTATCATGTTTTCTTTTTGGGGCATTTCAACGTAAATCAGTGGCCTTCTTCCTGCTTCCCCGAGCTGTGAGCACCATGGACAGGACTCCCTCTCTCTCTCTCTCCCTCTCTCTCTCTCTCGACCACACCTCCCCTCTGGGAGATAAAGATTTGGTTTATTTTAATATCAATAACAATAATGACACAAGGACACAAAGGTCATCAAATTACTCACAATCTCTGCTCTCTAAATTGCCTACACAACGTTGACCTCTGCTATTTATTTGCCTTCCCCGTGGTTTGGTGCCTTATGGCCAGGAGATCAGAGATTTTTACCTTTCCAATAAACACACTGTACTGACTCAACACAAAACTGGCTTTAGTGGCTCTCTCTGCCGTGATCTCACAAGGAATGTCAAAAAGTAGCAAAACCTTCAAAGAGTTTTGAACAAAAAAATAAACACAAAAATCAGAACATACTTTTAAGTGATTGCAATCTGTGTTTTATTTAAACCTCATGTTTGCAACTCAGGTATTTTATTTTTTCATGAGGGTCAGAATCATAAAAAAAAAAAAAGTAAAGCAACGAGCAGGAATTCATCGGCTAAATGAGAACTAATGGAATCCAGCAAGTTTACTGGGAGATGTATCAAATAGTTTAACACCGCGGATAAGAAAGTGAATGCAATAAAAGTAAGCATTCATTCACACAGTATTACAGCCAGACGGTCTTTAATTGGATTCATTTACCCTTTGTACATGAGCTGAAATCTCAGGGACATACGTCTGATTTTGACAGCATTATTATTATTATTATTATTATTATTAATAATAACGTTTATTTACAATCCGCAGCGCCGTACAAAGGCAATAGTTACATATACAACACAATTAACAAACAGGGTACAAGTTTAAATAAATAAGGAATACAATAAAAGTACAATGCAAATAAAGTACAGTACAAACATAGCAGAACAATATGTATGGGGAATAAAGATGCTGGATATGGGAGTAGGAGCAGATGAATAAAGAGAGAGATAGACAGTAGAGAGATAAGGTGGGAATTAATGAGGACAGGGTAGAGGGGTGATGACAGGAGGGAGGAGACCCTGCTCATAACAGATAAGATGCTAACTGGGAGGGGGGGTCAATAAACAGGAGACATAGGGATGGGGAAGGAAGGTAAGCTTAGGAGGAAGGGTAGGCTAGCTTGAAGAAGTGGGTTTTGAGGGAGCGTTTGAAGGATTGGAGGGTGTTGGATTGCTGATAGGTTGTGGAAGGTTGTTCCTGTGCAGAGGGACAGCAGTAGAAAAGCACACAAAGAAACATCACATCTTTATAACTTGACCAATGCTGACCGCTATCTGCCCATAGGCTGCTGCTTAGAAAACCCAGAGGCCTGATGTAACTCATTATACCTTCTCCGTGTATCGATTTCATGCCTCTCTCTGGAGTTCTAAAATGATTGTTTTCATTTGGAGACCTTTGCACACTAATAATAATAATAAAAAAAACAATATTGATGGTTTTCTCTTCCCCTCACAGAGACAATTACACTCTTCAGATAAACCCTAACTCCGGTCTTTGCAATGAAGATCATCTGTCCTACTTTACGTTTATTGGGCGGATTGCTGGCCTCGCGGTGTTCCATGGGAAGCTACTAGATGGTGAGCATATATGAAGTCAGTGTTTTCAGGTCATGAGGGTATATTGTCTACTGTTTCCAAAACCTGGACTGGATCCAGATTTTCATGAAGCTGGGTCCTGGCTATATCCAGCTATCTGAGCATGTGCGGGGAGACCCCCGTCCTCACATGCACAGGCTTACAAATTGTGCACCCAGCACCGCCCCTAGGGCATTTCGACTCGGGGCCCACGTCCCCTAGGGGTGACCTGCCAGCTTCTTTCACAGAGCCACAGCCATCTGCTACAGTATATTTCATAGCGTGCTTTGATTCTGGATATGAAACTGCCGGGGAGCAGTAGCAGCGGCCAGAACCGCTATCCATGCTCCCAGACGCAACTACTCCCCAGTAGCGTCATATCAGGGTTGCCGACTTTTAAAGGCTTCTCTCCGTCATCAATTCTCTCCGTGTCCTTAGGATCACTAGTAAACTAGTGATGCCAGGCGGGGGGCCAGGACTTTGTGGGAGATTTGCCGGCTCTCCCGGGATACCGGGAGAACTGCCCGAATTTCTGTAGTCTCCCGGACATTCCGGCAAAGTCGGCAGCTATGCGTCATGTACAGAGACGCATCATGCTACAAATATACTGTAGCAGGTACTGTATTGTTCTTATTTAAAAACCTCCCGCTTGTGTATGCATCCCATCCCTCCAACAGAAACACTTCCATTACATAGGTCTGGCTCTGGACAGCGAAATGCGTCAATTATTCTGGTACCACTTCCCCCCAATGTAACTGCAGATTCCACACATAAAAATTTGAATGGGGATGCCTTCCCCTTTCATTACACATGCGTAAGTCCATGCGAACGTAAAGTTAATAATGCGTACAATAAGGGACGTAATTTTACGTACGTAACTATACGTAATGCGCATGCGCATATCCATTTTGCGTAACTTTACGTTCGTAACTTTCCGTTACTCTTAAGTGTGAATCAGGTCCTTAATTTTTAAGCTCCTTCTTAAGCAGTGTAGCCGACTTTTAAAAGCTTCCATCCGGGAGATCCTGGAAGGAAGCTATAGATGCAATTTATGCAAATTGTGTCATAAAGCCCTGCCCCTTGACTATCAATTACCCCTTTCACGGTTTCATAGGGATGGGGGTGGGGCTTGCTGACGCAATTTGCGTCCCTCCCTGTCCCTTGCAACACTGCCAGGCAGGGGGGTAGGACTTGATGCCGTGGTTTCATGGAAACCACGAGCCTCAAGTCCCTTGCAGGAGATTTTCCGGATCTCCCGGGATACCAGGAGAACTGCCCGAATTTCGGGAGTCTCCCGGACACTCCGGGAGAGTCAGCAACTATGGGCCTGATCCAGACGTAGTTAAGTGCTTGAACTTAGTTACTCCAGGGCTAAACCATGTTGATATAGGGGGAGTCAAGTTAATTGTATTCTTTGCATGCAGGGATATAGCTTTGTCAAGTTAATTGTATTCTTTGCAAGCAGGGATATATCTTTGAATTGCTTACTGCACACAGATACTGACCAGCTTTACTATCACACTGTTATTTAGACTTGGGATAGGAAACCTCCCCTCTCAACTCTAATACTAAAAATTGATATAAAACCAGGGTGAAAGCGCTAATGCTCCTGCACTCCACCTCTACAATAGAGATCCACACAACAAAGCAAATTTCCAGAAATGGTAGTAGTAGTGGAGTGCACTACAGTAATAAAACCAGGGTGAAAGCTGATGCTGCTAATACTGTTTGCAACAGATGAAATATGATTCCCCTGCAATCCACATGGTTTAGCCCAGGAGTAACTAAGTTCAAGCACTTAATTAGGTCTGGATCCAGCCCTATGTTCTCAAGTCTGGATCCAGCCCATTGAATGTATTTTTTGTTTTGTGTCAATGAGCTCTAAAAGTTGAGGGAAGTTATATAAAAATGACAAATATATTCCCCTGTATATGGAAGCCTTCTTTATTTGGTCTTATAAAAATAAAATAATCATAATCATGTACTGGTCTTAGTATCATAAGTTTATGACCCCTGCTGCATGAGTATGAGTTCTAAATAGACTCCTTTGCTAATGACAACATAAAATAAATGTTGAAGTCAATGGAAATGTCTGCAGCATACATGGCATCTGATAACTCATGGCTGTCATGGCATTGGTACTGTGGTATTATGCCTGATTCACGAAAACATGCGGGATGAATAAATATTTGGCACCAGACAGTATTCAAACAACAAAAATATGCATTACATCACAATCACTACAAGCTCAGACAGCAGATAGGCTTTATAAATTTTTATATAGATATTATTCAACATTTTCTTGAAGAAGTGCTTTGATACTGCATAAAAAAGTTTATAGAAAAATAAACTGAAGGAAAACCCAATAAACAGAAACATTGGAAGGGGCCATGCAGATATTTACTAAACATACCACAAGGCTGCTGACTTTAAAAAGCTATAGATGCATGCAGAGGGTGGAGCGACTGCACAATTTATGCAAATCTCGTCATTAAGCCCTGCCCCTTGACTATTTCCCCTATTGGGGTTTTATAGGGATGGGGGTTGGATTTGATGATGCAATTTGCGTCATCAAGTCCCTCCCTGTCCCTAGCAACATTAGTGAACTAGTGTTGCCAGGCAGGGGGGCGGGTAGGACTTGAGGACGTGATTTAATAGACACCTCGAGCCTCAAGTCCCTTGCGGGAGATTTGCTGGCTCTCCCGGGATACCAGAGAACTGCACGAATTTCGGGAGTCTCCCGGACATTCCGGGAGATTCGGCCACTATGACATACAATAGTTATGTGTGGTAGGCAACCCAACCAGTCACTCTCCTGTCCGAATCTACATCTTCCAAAATGTTCTGCAAGAAGAGCTATTCCTGAGCACCTTGACCTTTGCTTGATGAATTTGGAGGGACAAGGGGTAAGAGGGTACTTTTTATTATTAGTAAAGAAACCCCTCCCTTCCAAAAAAATAATAATAAAAAAGAAAAATAATAAAATAAACCACAGCACAGTGGGCCGGATCCTGACCTACGCACGCTTTACGGGCAAACGAGGTCATTACGGCCGAATGCGTAGTGGGGTGTACACGCCCCCTGCACTCCCCGCTAAATGTAGTAAATCTGGACACTTACGTGTCCATATTCCTACCTTAACTTTTACTACCAGGTCGTAACGGGGCTTCCCCCACCCTGTCCCCTAATTTACATGTCAATCTGTGCCTTTACGGCAGAGTTACGACCGTCATAAACGAGGGGACAGCCCTTTTTCCGTAACAGCCGGTGTATGTAAAATACGTCATATACGCCGACCCTTACGGCATCGTTAGAAGGTTGTGTGCTTACGCACCGTACGTAATTCCCTTGTTGTCCAGCACGAGGATAGGGCCCAGTATCTTTTAGATAGTTCCTGATTTCTGATTTGAAGTTCTGGGATACTGGACCTACAGAACCTCTATCATAACATTGGATCAGATCCAGAATATGAGGAAAACAGGTGGAAAGTTCAAAACCATGAGTTGTAGGAGAGGCTAATTTTTGTTGCTAACAGTATTAAAGTTGAAAGGTGATGTTTCCCAGCGCAAGTCTAAATAACAGCGTAAAACTAAAGCTCATCGGTAAAGAAAAGCAGAGTATTCTATTCATGCAGATAATACAATTATTGTGACACCCCCTACAAATCAGTTGTGTGAAGTTTACAAGTGTAAAGTTCCATCTTTGTTGCTCTTATTTTCAAACTTAGGATCTGGTCTAGTATATCTGTCTTCTTATATAAGGCTGACTGGTGTTTAGTCCACCCATATAAGGGGAGATATTGTTGGTTATCTCCCTATATGAGTCTAACAGACCCAGCTGTCCTATATAAGGGAGACAGACGAGGGTTATTAATTTCAGCAGCCAAATAACCTATTAGCATGTTTTTTTGAGGATGCATTTTCCGCAACTAAAATTCCATTTTTGAAATACAGTCGAAAGCTCATTTTTTAAATATTGCGAAAATAATACTGGTTAGAAAGCTCTACTAATGAATGGGTAAGTATGCCAAATGTATTTTTCAGCACACTTACCCATTTATTAATTATAAAACCGCTGCCTAATACTGTCCCACCAGGTGAGTATTACAGGGGAGTCGATGGGGAATTTTAGGTTTAGGTTGCATAGAGACTTA
The DNA here is from genome assembly GCA_011038615.1 of Limnodynastes dumerilii. Taxonomy (NCBI): domain Eukaryota; kingdom Metazoa; phylum Chordata; class Amphibia; order Anura; family Limnodynastidae; genus Limnodynastes; species Limnodynastes dumerilii. Next base: position 290,820 of record WWET01001907.1, on the reverse strand, counting down.
GGGTTAGGCTGCAGGGAGGGGAGTCTTAGATTTGGGCTGCGGGGAAGGGAGTCTTAGAATCAGGTTGCGGGGAAGGGAGTCTTAGGGTCAGGCTGCAGAAAGGAGAGGGATAGGGTAATGGAAGGAGAGGGTTAGGGTAATAGAAGTGGAGAGTTAGGGTAAACATTAGGCTAAGGGTTGGGGTTACATAAATACTTACTGTTCGCCACGGCATCTTCGTCCTGGGGATGATCGATTGTTTTTCCTCGGCGAGGCAGAAGCAATTAATTTGAAAGCCAGTTCGGAACTGGCTGGTACAAAAACAGCCCTTTCGAAAAAGGACAATTCTAACTGCAGACCCGCAACCGTTTTATTGGAGTATGGGAAACCCACACAAATAAAGGGAGAACATACAAGCTCCACACAGAACTCATGACCTCAGCACTATGAGCCACAAATGCTAATCAATGAGCCCTATGCTGCCTGTGTTTCATCTGTCTCTCTACATAAGACTGTCTGGTCCCAGTGTTCTGTTTCAGCTACCTCCCTTTATGAGACCGGGGCGGTCAACTTTCTATTTCTTTCCTCCAGGAGATCTCGGAGAGCAGAAAGATGACATGAAGCTTAATGACATGATTTATGTAAATGGCACCATGAAGCCTTGACCCCTGTCCATCAACACTGCTATTCATAGTACTATTGGGGGATGGGGCAAGACTTGATGATGCAAATAATGGGGTAGATCCAGAACTACGTTTGCCGTGTGTTTACTCGCGTAGCGTATTTTCGTGTGCGTAGCTTCTATACACTCCCCTAGGCACACCCCTTGAATGTATGTATTTTGTCAAGATACGGTTTTCAAACCCTACCTTAACTTTTGCCAACATAACCGCAGTGATCCGCACACGTACGTATGGGCTACACGTATTTACGCAGCTAAGCACGCCCATACTGTACACTTTAAATACAAAACCCTGCCTACTTAACGTAATTCAGAGGTATTTTGGACTCACGTAAAATTGGCACGCCCACGCGTATTTACGTGACAAATACGTGAATGGCCCATACGTTCACAATTACGCTACGCTTCTGAGTCGCTACGATACGGAGCGTATTTTCTATGGTGCGCATGCGCAGTACTTACCAAAAGGCGATTTTACGTCTCCGCCACACGTAAATTCGCTCACAAGCGTTGTTCTGGATCTGGGCCAATGTCATTAAGTCCACCCAAGCCCTAGTAACACTAGGAATTACAGTATTAATAGTATTGATGTGTAATGTCTCCTTGTCTCCCTGTAGAAGTCTGAATGACCCAGGCGTTGGCTGCCTACATAGGCCTGACTGGTCAAGTGTGGGTCCCCGTAGTGAACGGCCCTATTTCGAAAGGGCCATTTGCTACCAGCCAGTTCCAAACTGGCGGGGATATCGATTGCTTATGCCTCGATGAGGCATAGCAATCGGTCACTGAACACAGTGCGCCGAAAGGTGGGTTTCCCCCAACCCGCTCCCAAACCCTAAGTTCCCCCCCCCGCAGCCTAACCCTAAGCCCCCCCCTACACAGCCTTACCCTAAGTCCCTCCCGCAGCCTAACCCTAACTCTCTCCCCCCCACAGCCAGGCTTCCCAAAGTGAATGGGTGAGTATGCAAATCGCATACTCACCCATTCATAAAAATTTTTTGAGAGGGCTCGCATTCGAAATAAGGACAGCCGAAAAAACAGCTTTCGGCTGTCCCTAATTCGCAATGCGACCCTTTGCAGCGGGGACTCACAACAGACTGGTTTAGGTGTTCTGTCTCACCTGTCTCCCTATATAAGACTGACTCGCCCTGGTGTTGTGTTTGACCTGTCTCCCTATAAATGGATGAGTGGCCTAGGTGTTCTGAATGATCAATCTACCTACAGTCCTACCCTGAGACCCTCCAACAGTAGAATATCTTCCAAACACATTTGGTAATAATGAGTAGCACAGATTCACTTCCACCACTGGTCTGCATGGGAATAGCTACGCTGAAGCCAGACATTATCATTTCACGTCTATAACAATGACTTGAAAGCTCAATTCATGACTGGCTTCATTCCTGTTGTGTTGTCTCCATCTTCCCACCTGGGGGGGTACTATAAATACAGCCGGTTTGGATCATTTTTCCTGACCGCATATTTCTAACCACATTTTACTTTGTGACGTATATTTGGACATGTATTATACTTGGATTTGCTGATCCATTAGTAACATCTGGTTGAAATGAAAATTCAATAAAGAGAAATAGAGCCACCCTCGGGCAAGTGATAAGCCCTTGATCATTAAAAAAAATGCTTTGCTAACCTTAGAACATAACACTGTGGTCTATAATGAAGCCAACGCAAGACAGGAAAGCCAACTCCATGTATACTAATATAATGATAAACTAGGTAAATGCTTTACACTGAGGCAGGTCTGTGGATGCAACAGATGAATCAGAAGGTGCAGTGGTAGAGTGAGGACTCAATGAGAGAGGACCCTGCTGTTGAGTAAATAAGGGCAGGATCCTGTCATTTCACAGTATACTCTGTGTATTTACAGTATAGTCTGTCATTTTACACACAACGGAGTCAAAAAACTGAAAGTAGGCCTTGGCGTTAGAAGCCAGTCTATGCTTGTGGGATTGGATAGAATGTAAATTATATCCAGACAGTATCCAAACTTCTGAGCCATCCCCAGGCGGCTCTTTGTTTCAGAAAACAACTTGTTTTAACAATGCTTTATTTCCATCAAAATCAAACAACCAAAGTCAGACACCATAATTTATGAAACCGCCACTGCAGGCCTGTCCCACAGGATCAGACAGAGTGTACTAGGGAAGTCTATGGGTTAGGCTACGGGGAAGGGAGCCTTAAGGTCAGACTGTGAGTACGGGAGTGTTTCGGTCAGGCTGGGGTGAACAGAGTTTTAGGGTCAGGCTACAGGGAGGAGAGGGTTAGGGTTAGGGTAATGGAAGGGAAGGAAAGGGTTAGGGTGAAGATGAGGATAAGGGTTAGGGTTGGAGAAATACCACTGTGGATTCGTCTTGGGGATGATCGATTGCTTTTCCTCTGAAGGGTAGACACAATCCAATGCAAATTCGGAATTGGTTGGTAGAAATAGCTGACCCACACCCCTTGAGCATGGATACACAGTCCAAACCAAGAAGTTTGGGTAAAACAAATCCATACTATCTTTTTAATGGCCTTTGAAACAATGCTGTTGAAACCACCCCATGTTTGGAAGGAAGAATTTCTGAATACTCGTCACTTTTTGCAATAAGGTCTCCAACCATTCCAACACATTAAATAGTTATTTATGAAATAAGACCGTTCATAGCCCTTTCACATCACCCTAAATACCCGGGTTTTTGCCGGGGCAAGCCGCAAAAACCTGGGTAAGGGTTCAGTGTGAAAGGGTCCAGGTGCCTCTACCCGGGTCTAATAACCCGGGAATTGGACCCGGGACAAAAGAAAGGTTAATCCCGGGTCTGACCCAGGTAGGGGTACAGTGTGAAAGGTGCTACCCGGGTTTTTCAACCCACGTAGCACAGAAAATACTTTATTGGTGTAATTTGCTTACTATTGCTCTGGCAACAAGTGGTCTCACAGATGACTCACACTACTGCCAGGGCAGACTGGGGTCCCGGAATTTCCATAATCTACCCTGTAATGTGAACCAGGGTCTGTGACCCTGGGATCATCTGTTGACATGACAATATCCCAGGTTCATAGACCCAGGATATTGCCGAGCCGATGATGTGAAAGGGGTATAAAAGGGAGAAGTTACCTGAAACAATTGCGGACAGAAGCCAAAACTGCTAACAACAACTTTTTATAGCCAAACATTAAGTCATTATATATATAATAAGATCTATAGAACCATTGCATCGCTCTATAAATAAAAGATACGATCATAACAATTCTTTGCTGGAATTAAGACTAGTTTCAGAAAGCGGCATCTTGTAGAGCTGACATAATTCATCTCTGTGAAGTCAGATTGTGAATAAGTCACAGGAGGGATCATTAATGCAGAGAAATACTGAGTGACTGTAATATTTATAAGAACACACGCTGGCCCCAATGGCCTCACAGTTTATGATATACAGTTGCCAGTAGTTTTTAATGACTCCCCTCTTGCCACACGATTGGTCCCTGAGGACGGGAACGATGCAAAGTTAATTAGACTTTGAAAAATCGCTAACTCAGATTAGAGCAGCAGAATTTTTGGAGCTGAACGTTAGGAATAAATAATGAATCTAGGAATAGAAAGGAATTAGAGATGAACAGAACTATGCATTGGCTGCAGACACGTTCAGTGCTAGGAACACAGTAATTACACGGAGAGGCTTTATTTAGAATGTCCTGGCAAGACGCATTCATATATCAGGCATCAATGACATCATTCTGCTATATATAACTGGAAATACCATGGAGGGGATCTGGCTTATAACAAGGACCCAGGATGGTGGCTCAGTAATATGGAAGGAAGTCACTGTTATTCTTCAACAGGGTTCATACTGAATCGCTATTGTGATGTTTACTTTTTCCTTATAGTACATTGTCCAATTTGTCTGCCATTCATAACAGTCATGAACCGGGCAGCAATCCTGGCTCACAGCACCGGGGAGTTTATATATTCTCCACGTGTCACCTTCTGTTTCCTCCCAGTCCTCAAACATAGCGGTAGGTCAACAGCTTCTGACAAATGAGCCTGTGTGTGCTAAGCAATATAGGGGTCTATTTAGGAAGGCTCTTTATCTCTCTCTCTCTCCTTTCTCTCTCTTTCCC
>WWET01001907.1:261871-275424 GCA_011038615.1 Limnodynastes dumerilii | reverse complement strand
TCTCGCACAGAAGCGTATGCCCGCTTAGCCCGCCCTCCTACCCTCATTAAACTACCTCCCCCCGCCCACCTACACTAACCTGAACGTAGGGACGCTGGGGGACGTCCCCTCTAGCGTCCCTATGGCGCTGCTACGGACGCCCGATCCACGATCGGGCGTTGTCGTAGCGACGCCGGGCAACATCTGGCCGGCGCATGCGCAGATTGGCTTTTCAGGTCTGGATCAGGCCCTATGTACCTAACTCATAGATTGCGTAAATGACGCTTGCCATTTACTAAATAAATGCATCTTAGAGGCCGAAGCTTCTTAGGTGTGAATACAGCCCATATTTACTATTGCAGCGATCACTGAATGTCCCTACTGTTCATTTATTGTACAGAGGTTGGGGTGACACCACTTTTGTCTGCTCTCAAGTCCACTGTTTTTTCCTGCAGGGTGTTTAAAGTAATGTATAGTGGACTAAAATTCGCGTCATGAATGAAATGAGCATAAAAAATATTTTTTTAATATTTAGATTTTGTTATTGAAACAAGACAATACATAAGAGCATTCAGATACCTGTTTGGTACCATACGGCATTTGGATAAGTGCTGACGCAATGTCTATCCCTTCCCTCCCACTAAACTCCCTAAGAACACAAGTGTGTGTTGTGCAGTGACTTGCCTTTGGGTCTGGATTACGCCAAATTGCGTGCGCAATTTTTTCTGAGCATGTGCAGTGCAAACTAACGCAGAGATCCGCTACGCCACTATGCACACCTCCAGGTCTGGATCGGCCCCTTAGAGCCATTTAACCTTTCTGAATTCACCACTAGACACTGAAGAACAGGTCAGCTGAGGCTATCTCTGCAGCACATCATCGGATTGGTCCGTAGGAGTTGTTAGATCCAGAAAAAATAGGTAAAATATTCCCAAAGAAAGAGCAGGATGGAATTATTATTTAGGTAACAGAAAAGTAGCAGACTGGCCTAATAGGCTGCCAGTAAAACATATATCTCTCCCCTCTCCTCCTGCTACCCATCTGTCCGGGGGCCTTGAGTAGCAGAAGACTCTTATTAGATGTAGTCTTTACCAATGTATAACACAGACAAGCCGGGATTGATGAACTGCTTTGCATGACAGGGTAACGTGTCTTTAAACAGCTGCCAATTCAGCAACAAAACAACGGTGAAAAGTACGCATGAAAACATGTGTTATGTGAACAGTGTTTCCCGATTACCAAATATTGAACATGTACTTAACACGTACGGTTCCATTTATACTCTAAAGGTCATAAACCAAGGAGTCTGATGCCAAACCATCTGGATCGCAGAGATGATCTAGTCTTACTCTATTTGTCAGTGGCTCTTTCCATGGTCTAGCATTGAGGTAGAGAATCTCTGACTATCTGCTGTGGAACTATAAGGCCCAACATGTCTTTTCAAGCCTTAGCACCCAGCAACAGTCAATCTGAGGCTCAAAAGATTATAGGGCTATTATATGTTCCAAAGTGCTATACTGGCAAAAGGCTATGGGCCTACTGAAGTAAATGTGGTTAAAGTCAGGGGCGTGTAAAACAAGTGTTGGTCTCTGTTGTGAATGGCCCTATTTCGATAGGGCCGTTCGCTCCCAGCCAGTTCCGAACTGGTTGGGATATCATTTGCTTATGCATAACTGCATAACATTTGATCCCCGGAGCACCAAACACAGTGCTCCGAAAGGTGAGCAACCCCACTCCCTAACCCAAACCCAAAGTCGCCCTCCTTACCTTCTAACCCTAAGTCTCCCCCCTTCCCTGCAGCCTAACCCTAAGTCTTCCCCCCGAAAGTAACTTTCGGCTGTCCCCATTTCACAATGAGAGACATTGCAACGGTGTAAAATAGATGCATTTTTAGCGCCAGAGATCTTTAAACAACACCTGCCCAGTTCCATGGCGTGTATGGACTCATTGCATCAAGTCCACAAATGTCACAACTGTGTACTCTTCTACAGAGCAAAGGACAAAAATTGCATAAACAAGCACCAAACACCAAACACCTTAACACACTGCCAGCAACATTAGGGCTCATTAGGATGTGTCTGTGTTCTGAGCTACGCTGCTTTTAAGTCTTCTTTAATAGCCACGAATCATATTTCACAAGACTAAAATGTCAGGTTTTATATGTTCAGGTGGATCGGTGGCTTTTCTCTGGGAGGAGGGGGGACAGTTAAAATAAATGGCAAGCTTGTCCTGCCCTTTCACTCTGGGTGACAGACAGAGGGCGCTCTCCAACAACATGGCAGAATCTTCTCATGTCCCATGTTTGGCCAAATCTAAATTAGTATTAAAACCAAATATATTATTCATATTCTAACATATCATGGACACTGGCTCTTGCAGCACGTCAACACTGTAAATTGCCTATATTTTACAGAATTAAACATATAATCCTTTCACTAACATACAAAGCCATCAAAAAAAATTGCACACCCATACATACATATCCTCACTTGTCTCTAGATATATCCCAGCTTTTTCTCTCAGATCTCAGATCTCCAGGATCTGCAACTACTCTCTTATACTCAACAAACACTCTGATTCCCGGTTACAGGACAAGAGCCGACCGCAGAAAGCAGAGAGCAGACCACAGCACGCAAGGGAAGCAGAGAGCAGACCATAGCACACCATGGAAGCAGAGAGACGACCACGGGAAGCAGAGAGCAGACCACAGCACACAACACACAGCACACAAGGGAAGCAGAGAGCAGACCACAGCACACAAAGGAAGCAGAGAGCAGACCACGGCACACCATGGAAGCAGAGAGACGACCACGGGAAGCAGAGAGCAGACCACATCATACCAGGGAAGCAGAGAGCAGACCACATCATACCAGGGAAGCAGAGAGCAGACCACAGCACACCGGGGAAGCAGAGAGCAGACCACAGCACACCGGGGAAGCAGAGAGCAGACCACAGCACACAGGGGAAGGAGAGAGCCACCGCAGCACACAAGAGAAGCAGAACAAACCGCAGCACACCAGGGAAGTATAGAACAAACCGCAGCACACCAGAGAAGCAGAGAGCGACCGCAGCACACAAGGGAAGCAGAGAGCCACCGCAGCACACCAGGGGAGCAGAGAACAAACCGCAGCACACAAGAGAAGCAGAGAGCCACCGGGGGAGCAGATGGCCGACTGCTGCACACAAGGGAAGCATAGTGCAGACCGCAGCACACCGGGGAAGCAGAGAGTGACCGTAGCACACCGGAGAAGCAGAGAGTGACCGCAGCACACCGGGGAAGCAGAGAGTGACCGTAGCACACCAGAGAAGCAGAGAGTGACCACAGCACACCGGGGAAGCAGAGAGTGACTGCAGCACACCGGGGAAGCAGAGAGTGACCGCAGCACACCAGAGAAGCAGAGAGTGACTGCAGCACACCAGAGAAGCAGAGAGTAACTGCAGCACACCAGAGAAGCAGAGAGTGACCGCAGCACACCGGGGAAGCAGAGAGTGACTGCAGCACACCAAAGAAGCAGAGAGTGACCGCAGCACACCAGAGAAGCAAAGAGTGACCGCAGCACACCAGAGAAGCAGAGAGTGACCGAAGCACACCAGAGAAGCAGAGAGTGACCGCAGCACACCGGGGAAGCAGAGAGTGACCGCAGCACACCGGGGAAGCAGAGAGTGACTGCAGCACACCAGAGAAGCAGAGAGTGACCGCAGCACACTGGGAAAGCGGCACGAGTACAGCTGGTGAAATGAAAACTTTCGCCAGTGAACCTGTGCCGATATATATTTTTTCTAAATAGAAATCCTGTGTACAATGATACAGACGATATTCTGCTGTCAGCTGTATTATTCCTGAAATTATTCATAAATAGATAATACATAGATAATAAATAGATAAATAATAAATGACGAGTTTGTCAGCAGGGTGAGGGGCAAAGTCAGTAACCCAGCTCCGAGTGTGCCAACTCTCAATATATCATGGTAGCCACTTGCTAAAAGCATGCTTTCAGCTGTTCAATCTGCCCCCATAACTGGGGCCATGGACTCCTCTAAGTAATATATCACATGCAAATTTACAGCTAGCTTGACTAAATGCTACAGAACACAAATGCAGCCCAGATGATGGAATCGTCTATCTACAAACCATTCCGTTACTCCTATAACCGCACCCCCAAAATAAGCCAAGGTTCCTATTAAGGATATCATGAGAAGGCCTCCGTCTCGCTATCTCAGCACTGTATTGGCACTCTGTCCCTGGCTCGTCCCACTGCTTGGAATGCAATGAGCTGGGCAAATACCTTGATCAATAAGGAGGCCACGCCAATCCCCAATCTTTATTCAATTTATCTCAGGCTGCATCACTTCTCCAAGATATTTTGAACTGTTGTATAGGGAGAGATCATTAAAATAATCTCATCGCAGATGTTTCATTCATTTCACTTGATTTTATGTTTTTTTTTTTTAAACTCCCATCGGGTCATAAACAGCACACGTTCAACACATAGAACGTTTATATTTTATTCTCTGTCTTACAGAACTTCTACAGAGTAACCGTTTCAAAGCCACGCAGCTTGAACCCAGTGGCGTGTCTCGCAAATAAAAGATCTGCGATTCCAATACAACGCAGACGGCAAAGATGAGATGGGACCGATTACAGACTTCTCAACTAAAGGACAAAAAAAATACATTTGGTATTTTTACTATTTTTACGGTTTTATATGCCATGTGTTTCATAGGACCAGGGTTTGTCTGGTGGAATTAGAATCTGTTCACAATAAATATTTTTCTGTTGTGTTAGTAAAGAGCAACAGTTACTTAATTCACAACAGTCCCTATCATTGCATCATTTTTTTTTAAAGCATTCTGTTTATTGGTTGTTATGAGTTGCTGGATGCTGGATGCTTTGCTAGTAAACAATAAAAACCAAAATCCCCCAATACAGACGTTTTTATCATCGTTAAACTGAAATATGATGTATTATCCAGTATGTCTGGATTTTGCAAGTTCTGGAGAAAATAACTATGCTTAATTCTTCCTAATTCTCTTAAATTAACACTACTGCTTCTTCTACTAATACTACTACTATTATTAATAACCAAATATTGGGTAGCACTCAAACCTCTGGGCAGTGGAAATCTGATGGTGGGTCCTCCACACCATCCTAACCCCCGTACGGGTGAGGGGAGGTCCGTGGACTTACAAACACAGGACCATACCTTAAGATTTCCGCACCATGTCCATTTTAAGGCAGGATAGTACAGTGGTGCCCAGTTAAACTTTTCCCAAAAACAGGGGAAATTGTGTAAGGTTCATCTGCTGGGGAAGGTTGAACAGGGCTTCAGAAATCATAAAACCTATGGATCTGGGGTTACCCATTCAATGTCCTAGAGAAAGAGTGCATGACTCATCTTGTGAAATGTATCCACTGTCTGATCTCTGCAGGAAGCCAGCATCTGCTAAATGGTAAATAAACAACGTTTTGAGAATTTACTAATGGGCTGCAATCTAGCTATAGATTTAGTTTCTCTAATGTCAAAACGCTCCTTAATCTACCAGCAGATTAATGGCTTCCATGAGAAGCAGAGTGTTAGAAATAGGAGGGGTCCTAGCCAAACTGCAAATTCCTTTGACAGAGCCTCAATAATGAGTGCAATCATTTGCTGGGAAACCCAATTAAAATGTCTTATTTTTCAATCATTATTTATTTTCTTCAATAAAAATTTTAAAGCATTACAATGAAACATTTCCCCCTAATATTAACATAGATCATGGTTGCCAACTCTCCTGGAACATCTGGGAGACTCCTGAAATTTCTGACATCTCTCTCGGTATCCCGGGAGAACCAGCAAATCCCCCACAATCTCATTCCCCACAGCGATAGTAAGAATAGTAATTTGTATCATCAGCATGATTTGAAGTTTTGCCAGATAGGGGGCGTGGCTTAAGGGTGCTATTTGCATAAACAGTATTTTTAAGCCCCGCCCCTATATGAGCATTACCTTCTTTACGCCGAGATCTCCTGGAGGGAAGAAATGAATAGTCAGCAACCTTGACGCATTTCACATTTTAACTGGCAGCTAAGTGCTGCTGTCACTCCTCTTTGCAGGCTCTCACTGCCAGCTAGGAACCTTGGCCGCATCGGAGGCATTGACAGACCAATCAGGAGAAAAACCTTTGTCCACGCATTTGCAGAGCAGATGGAGTCCTGCGTCTGGGCCCCCAGTGACCGCACAGCTCAAGTGCCGGAGGGGTAGGTGCGATCTGCCCCCCCCCTCTATCCAGCATTCTGCCGATGCCCTTGTACATCAGTACATGACCCATCACAGCTAACAATCTAAGGGGTACTTTTTATGTCATAGAAAGTGACGGCAGATAAGAGCCACATGGGTCATCCAGTCTGTCTATTTGTTTATGTAAATCTATACAGAACCCAGATCCTATTTTACCATCAATTTAGTTTAATTAATCAAAGATTTTCTAAAATGTCCATGCCTTCTCTGGGAGACTGCCCATTCATGCAATAACCTCACTAAACACGCTCCCTTTACATTAATACCCCACCCAGAACCCTAATATTTTATCTATGTACAGAGTGGGGAGATAGGGTAGGAAAATCATTGGGAATGGAAGGAACTAACTAAAGAAGAGAAATGTTTTCAAGCCTCCCAACATATGGGTATAGATCAACATGAGCCATTCCACTAGGTACAAAATACTCTGTTTCTGAGCTTCCAGTGGTCAGTTACTATGGTAACCACCTGTGTATTTTAAACATCAGTAAATTTGTTAAAACCAGGTGAAGCTCAGTACTGGAGTATTTTGTCCCTGGTGGCATGGGTCATGTTAGAGGGTCCACAGGCATGCATGGGGCAAGGCCATACTGCAAAGGGTATTATGATCTGTGTATCAGCCCCAGTGATCCGGTCATTGTTACATCTTGTCATTTTTAATCTTATTTGATTGTAAAGAAAAAAATATCCTTTTCCATTGTAGTTTAGAGCCATGTATATGGATAGGAGCAACCTCAAATGTGATGGGCTTGGTTCTTAAACATTATAAAAACATGTAAATCCCCAGATGTTGCCCCCTTAAGCGTTGCGTGTAACTTCAGCTATTCCACCGTATCCCTACTGTAAGCCGAAATATGTCAAAACTGTCATAAAGTGCAGATTCCTTAACTGGTTTGAATTTCCTATGAAAGAGGCATAAAGTCATGCACTTCATCTCTGTTTTATAAACCCAAGCAGAGGCCAAAGCAGTGAAGTCAGGAATGCGGTTTTATTAGTTGGCTGATAGGGTGTTGCGGGGTCATGTTGCTGGCAAGTGGGTGAGATGTTCTGAAGGTCACTTTGGGTTTCATGTACCACTCAGAAACAGCATTCCAGATGTTCCTTCTGAAAATCCACGAAAGATTAGGGTACACTTATCCTACAGCCACACAACAATACTAGAGTGAGACTTGAATGGATGTGTTTATTTGGACGGCTAAGCCCACAATCCTTTGCAACTCTGGCAAGTTTGACATTATTTGATATTTCAACATATTGAAACTGGCGACTAACCTTTGGCTTTCCAAATAAGTAAGCACTGGGAGACCTTCTATATATATTTGTTTTAATACATTTTGCTATGTGAATAAATTATGTTATGGAAACTTGTGGAATTTTTCTTCCATTTTTGTGTCTTTTTTTATGAGCATATAAAGTTGCTTGTGCTGAAAAGTTGAGCAATGAAATTGTATATCTAAACATAATTTCACTCAAATATGCACCGAAGATATCTGTCAGTCTCCAAACATTTTATATATGCTTCAATATGTGTTTACAGCAAGTACATCTGCTCTATTATAGGGCGATTTTCTGCATGTTTTAACATGTTATAGAAGCTACTGTGTTACTGTATACACATACAAATAATATGTAAGGTTTATTGCCCAATATACACACATCTACAGCTACATTTATCTACATAAAAAAAAAAAGATATATCCCAGCTCACTCTCTCAGATCTTCAGAGGATCTAAAGCTCTCCTCTACCCTTAATAAATGCTCTAATTCCCAGTTACAAGACTTCTCCCGTGCTGCACCCACTCTCTGGAATAACCATCCTTGCCCATTAAGACTATCCTCTACTCTGCAAACTTTCCAAGCGCTCCCTTAAAAACTCCCCTCTTCAGACAAGCATATCAAATTTCTAAACCCACTTCTTAACATGTGTTTGGAGCTGATTCCAGAGGTTTTTACAAGTACTGTATGTCAGAACCAGAGCTGCGTGTGTCACGCAATTCTGGATGGGACGTAGTGAAAAAGGGCAAGTGCAGATGGAACCCTATGTGCAGAACTGTGGGTTTTACTGCCACAGTGTCAAAACACCCCTTTAAATTCTTTATACATTATTTACAGTAATGGCTGAGCATTCTAGTGAAATTCTGGCATCAAATTAAAAAAAATTATAATAATTAAATTTGACAGCAGAAATGTCTTTTAAGCAGTTGATCAATAATACATTTTCAGTGTTATATTTTCACCATGTGTAGATCAGTTTTTATTAAATAGAAAGAAATCTCAATGGCGCCATGATAGAGTTTTATACCAAATATTCATAGAGGGCAAGCTGCTATTATTAGGAGAAACCCCACTCCCAACTGCAGAAACCAATAAAAACCAAAAATAGCGCTAAAACCCACTATGCAAAACGATTTATTAATTAAAAAACTGAAGTATCTAAAATTACACTGTTAAAACAAATAGCCCAAAACAAGATTCAATAAACACACATATTGATACAATGTATCCAAGATGCACTGAAATATAAAAATGGTCGCGATAATCAAACAGCTGGAAAAGTAAATGGAAAGCACATAAAAACAGTCCTTATGTATATAATAGTCCCAAGGTATAATATGGGTGATAACTGAAGTTCCTCTGATGGAATAGTAGGGATACTAGATGACAAAATTCCCTTAAAATACTAATTTCTTAGTTGGAGGAACACAGTTAGACTATATAGTTGCAGCTGTGAAGCCGATGTAAACGGCAGCAAGTTGGAAATAAACGTGTGTGTTGGATATAAAGCACTCACGGAGAATTTCCAGATGGATCATAGCACTTGTATCAGTATGTTGGAAACAGTCTCCCAGGTAAACAGTCCTGGCGGTTACACGTCGCTGGTATGGTGTCACTGATCCTCCTCCCGCAGTTCACGATGAAAGAAGAAAATCATCCAATGTAAACGAAGAGAGGAAGTAGAGTCCAAACAAGATCTTGTGCCACATAGACTGACTTTTTGAGCCATTTTAATAAAGGGATCAACACTATGGCATCTCCGTAATAAATTATCAAGGGCTAAAATAAAACTTCAGTTTATAATCTGCCTCTTATGCGTTTCTTCGTCTGGTATGACGATTTCATCAGAGAGTTTCTATTCCCTTTTGTAACAACCGTCAGCCGTAACTATAGTTACGGCCATTGGCCCTTCTGGCGTCGTATGAAGGTTGTGCGCATGTGCACAACCTTCAAAACAGGGGAATTACGGCCGAGCAGGACATAATTCCACTGGCGGCTGTTGTTCTGGATCAGGTGAAAGGTCATTTAAAAAAATATATATATTATTATACTTGCTTTAAGGATTTTATCAATGATATTGCCAACATTGTGGTGTCAGCTCTATGACTGGCAAAATATTTTTTTTTGCCGTAGCCACCAGAAATGATGTGCCTGCATATTAACAAATATACACACAAAATGAGTACACATATAGCAAATGGATAGGGACTCACCTACAGGAGGTGCCTTGACGCTGGGCAGGTGAGCTTAACCCAATATAGCTATATTGTGAACTAAACCTCCTTTTTATTTATGTGCAGACACATAGTGTTATTTAATGTATGTTTGGAGCGCCGGACCTCTCTTGTTCCTTGTATTTACATTGTGGTCACTTTGGTCCTTGGCTGCACCCCTATATTCTCAATGGACGGCGCTTCACAGCGCAGATGGACAATGAACCGAAGCATACTGCAAAAGCAACCAAAGAGTTTTTTAAGGCTAAAAAAGGGAATGTTATGCAATGGCCAAGTAAATCACCTGACCTGAATCCGATTGAGCATGCATTTCACTTGATGAAGACAAAACTGAAGGGAAAAGGCCCCAAGAACAAGCAGGAACTGAAGACATCTGCATTGCAGAGCATCACCAGGGATGAAATCCAGCGTCTGGTGATGTCTATGCCTTCCAGACTTCAGGCTGTAATTGACTGCAAAGGATTTGTAACAAAGTATTAAAAAGTGAAAGTTTGCTCTAGGATTGTTTGTCCCGTCCCATTACTTTTGGTCCATTAAAAAGTGGGAGGCACATATAGAAACCGTTGTAATTCCTACACCGTTCACCTGATTTGGATGTAAATACCCTCAAATGAAAGCTGAAAGCCTGCAGTTAAAGCACATCTTGTTTGTTTCATTTCAAATCAAATCCATTGTGGTGCTGCATAGAGCACAAAATATGAGAATTGTGTCGATGTCCCAATATTTATGCACCTGACTGTAGCTAACTTAGAAAGCTACTGCACCTATTTAAACGAGTTAAACACCCTTTTACTCATCTTACTATCATTTTCACCCTGCTCTGAGCATGTGCAGTGTAACATTCCGCGGTGCTTCCATCTAAAAAAAAGACGGAAGTAGGCAACTTTGTTGTAACCTCGCCACAACTTACAAGACTCTCTCCTCTCCTCCCTTATCTGCTCTCTACCTCTACTTCCTTATCTCCATCCACACTCCCTCCCATCCCCTCCACTTTCCTCCTCCACTATTCTCCTTTCCTCTCCTCCCTTATCTACATCCACACTCCCTACCGATCCCTCCGCTCTGCTGGTGACCGTCGCCTCAACTACAACCTGATAACTACCTCTCACTCCCGCATCCAAGACTTCTCCCGGGGCGCCCCTCTCCACTGGAACAACTACCACAACCTAGCAGACAATCCAGCACCCTCCAATCCTTCAAACGCTCTCTTAAAACCCACTTCTTCAGGCTAGCCTACCCTTCCTCCACCTAAGCTTGTCTGCCCTCCCCATCTTCATCCCTATGTCTCCTGTTTGTTTACCCTCTCTCACTTAGCATGTTAGCTCTTATGAGCAAGGTCCTCACTCTATCTTGTCCTCATCACTTCCCATCTTTTTCTCTCTACTGTCTATCTCTCTCCTTATTCATCTACTACCTACTCACATATCCAACATCTTAAATTTTCTTACATATTGTTCCTGTATTTTTGTACTGTATTTTATTTTTCCATTGTACTTGTATTGTATTAATTATTCATGTTTTTATACCCTCTGTTAATTATTGTATTTTATATGTAACTATTGGCTTTGCTATTGCCTCTGTACGGTGTTTCGAATACCGTGTGGCGCCTTATAAATAAACGTTAATAACAATAATAATAACTGTAAGACTGTCAATAACCAGCAATCACTTTGAAGATCTCTGTACAGAATTTAGTTTCAAGAGCACATTGGCCCAGCGCCAGACACAGGCAGTGAAGTCTTACAGAGATCTGTGTGCTTCACTAAGCAAGGTCAACAGCGAGCATTCAAAACCTATTCATCAAACTGATACAAGACAACACGCTGTGCCCTTATATCCCTGCTTACATGTGATTTATTCCTCACCATTGCATTCTGCAGGAAATTATCACCACCATCATAAATTATTATCAGTTCTTATGTTAACCAAATGGCGCCGCCCAGCACCTCCTAACGTCAGCACATGAGCGGTCCGTTCCAATCGAGGGAGCCTGGCTTAGATCCAGTGACACATTGTGACATTCCGGTTTTCATATATATGCGGGACGAATTAAATTGACCTTACTTTTACATTAAACAGAAATGTAAACCACTGAATTTTTTTCTCTTAACTAATCTAAATCACATTTGATTGTGGGGCCCACTACCACGGGTTGTTTTTTTTAAATGTAAAAGGTTGACTGCACGATTTCAGATTTTTATGATGATTAAGTAAGAATGCTAATTAGTAAAAGGGCAAAGAGATACAAGAGATATAGGTCAGGATTCATAGTTACGTAGGTCTAAAGACTGCGCTTACGCAATCTACGTACAGAAATGGTAGGTAGATAGCGTAAATAATCAACTACGCATGTATAGAAACTCAATTCTTAAAACAACGCATTGAATCCGGACCTTAATGCTTTAGAAGTTTGTGTGCATATTCTAATGCTATTTCAAGGTGCCGATATTAATGTAAACATACTAGTGAGCACAGCTGTCAACTCTCCCGAATCCCGAAATGCAGGCATTGCTCCAGGCATTTCGGGAGAGCTGGAAAAATGTCCTGGATCTGGGTTTAACGCAAGTGCTTTAATGGAAATAACGATCTCAAGCTCTGAGAGTTATGAAGAATGGGTGGGGCTTCAGGATATTAAGCCCACCCCATCCTGCCTATATATGGAAGTTTTGATTGTACAGTTATACAAATCACACCCTCAAGCTCCGCCCCACACTGCCGCCTGTTGTATCTCACTCATAATGTAGGTGCTAGTCCATTGTGAGTATTATTAGATGGTCTTTTATTTACAATGAGTTTATTTTTGGGATTAGTGTTCCTTTAAAATCCATTTTCTCTATGATAGATGTTTGCAGTATGCAAATGAACCTTTTAACACTTAATGGAGCAAAGCAATCAGCAATCATACAACGTTACAAATTCCCCAAATAAAATGAATTGTAACATGCATGAATCATCTCCACATTGCTTTTCTTTCTAAAAATACCTTTGTATACATGAAATGAGGAATCAGATTTCTAAATATTTCCAACACAAATCATATAAGCAAGATGAAAGATCAACCTGGTACTGTTTAATGTCACCGTTTCATTTAAGACGCCCAAAAGTCAATAAAAAAAATTAAAGAAAGAAAGAAAATAAAGAATTGTTCTCTTTTTTTTTGTTTTTTTTCCTTTTGCTGGCAATAATCAACTTTTGAGTGTCTCTCACGAAACAATGAAATTAAACCACACCATGTTGATCTTTCAGTGGACCTGATTCAGACTTGTGTTTGCATCGTTCCAGAGGAAAGATGGAGTGGACAAACACAGTCAATGTACAGGAAGAACACGCTTACTCAATAGAAGCCAATGCAGATGCACAGTTTACCGCTAAAAACTTGCTCAAGTCTAGGATACTGCTGCTGACTTACACTTCATGAACTGCTGCGTTAGCATCTTAGGCCCGGATTCACAACCCCGGACGTATTGCACATATGTCCTTAATTTACTGACAGTAGCTACTACGCATAAAGACCGCATATACGCAATCTACATAACAAAACGATACGTAGATTACGTAAAATAGTTACTACGCATGTGTAGTAGCTACTATCTGTAAATTAAGGACGTATGTGCAATACGTCCGTGGTTGTGAATCCGGGCCTAAGATACTACGCAGCAGTTTATGAATACTAGAATATTGTGTTCAGTCCTGGAGGCCATATCTCCAGAAAGACATAAATACATTAGAGACTGTGCAAAGAAGAGCAACTAAAATGGTCCATGGCCTGTGTCACACACCATACCAA
>WWET01001907.1:194022-214938 GCA_011038615.1 Limnodynastes dumerilii | reverse complement strand
AAATCTGTAGAATGTCCCTGATGAAAGTTAGTAATAACTGAAACGTTGGAAAACATTCTTGTGTCGTGTATTATTTATTTACCAGACAGCGAGTGCCGGACATTTTACACATTTCTATATTGATATCTTTCCAGTTTGCTTGGTGAAATAAGAGAAGTCCCTTCACATTTGTATATATAAATATATTTATTTTTCCCTTGGTTGATCAGGCACTGGGTGCTTGGAAGGTTAAATTCTGACACAATGGTCTAATACAGGTACTGAAGTGTTGGTTGTCATCAGCATTATGGACCTAGAAATGCCCAGTGACTGGTGCTGTAACCTGTGCTTACATACGCCTGCATGCGCACACCGTTACTGTGCCGTGACTACGTCCCTCCACCCCTCTCTCCCCCAAAGCACCCTTCCAAATGCATGTGGCCGCAGAAGGGATTTGCTTTCGGGTCTGGATCACTGTAGTTGTCTGTGCATTTGTTCTGGGCATGAGCAGTGTGAAAGAATGAAGGCTTTGATACAGGCCCTTTATGTATACGTAATAGATAGGGGCGCAACTACAGGGGGCTTCAATGAGCTGCAATAGGGCCTGGAGGAGAGGCAGCTGCTACCCCTACATTGTAAACAAATAGTCAGAGGCTGACAGCTTAAAACAGCTCTTGGTCCTTCATGTATAAGGGTATGTATGTATAGAGCTGTAGCACTCAGCACCCATACAGGCTGTTTTAAGGTGTCAGCCTCTGACAGATTCTTGTCCAACTCCACCCCCAGTCCTGTCTGGCTCTAACTAGCCCCGCCCATCCTCAGGACCCGCCTCCTCGCCATGGGTGCCCGAATCTGTCCTCTTCTGCCCCTGGTGGTAGATATTTAGTTTATTTATTTGCTATTGCACTTACGTTTCCTTCCTGTCCTCATTGGACACCAAAGTGATTTAGGGTCGGATTTATAACCCAGTACTTGTTCCACATACGTCCTTAATTTCCCGAAATCCGCATCCGTAGCATCCATGCATAGTTACGATGCTTAGCACGCCCATACTGTACGATTTAAATACCTCTCCCCGCCCATGAAGCGTAATTACGGATTTTGTATGGCAGGTATGCCCCTTCATGCGTAGTTACGAAGCTGGTACACTCAAGGCCCATAAATTCATTGTTTCTTTGCTTAACATCTGACGCGCGCATGAGCAGTAAGTACAAATGGGCGCTTTTTCGCTTACGAAAAGCGCAAAAACACGGGCGGGCGTAGATCTGGTTCTGCCCCATTGCGTATATGCAGTCTTTAAAGACCGTTTATACGCAATCTATGTAACAAAACGATACGTAGATTGCGTAAAATAGTTACTACGTATGCGTAGTAGCTAGCATCGGGAAATTAAGGACGTATGTGGAATGAGTACAGGGTTGTGAATCTGGCCCTTAATGTGCTATTTGTCTGTCCCATTAAATGAGAGTAATATTTAGTAAATGCACATAAGACATAGTTATTTTCCAATAATGTTCATCAGCGAAGATCCAGGGGCAGACGCAAAACGAGATTCACAATGGAATTGGGAGTGTGACATGCTCTCTGGTAGGCAAGAAAAACCCTAGGCCCTAGGGGAAATATTGTTATATTGTGGGGAGTATGGGTGAAGCAAAAAGCCTTTTTGTCATAAATCACTGAGATTATTGCTGGATACTGAAGCATGCAGCACTCATCTGAGCTGAAGTAACAAGTCTTCTCCCGTGCTGCTCCACTACATTGGAATGACCTCCCTCTTCCAGTCAGGCTCTCCCCTACCTGGAAGGTCTTCAAGAACTCACTCAAAACACGCCTGTACAGGTTAGCCTCCCCCTCCCCCACTTAAACTCACAGAGGCGTAACTAGGCGTGTTGGAGCCCAGGGCAATCACATCATCAAGTCCCACATATCCCTAGTAACACTAGGGATTACTCTAATGAGAGGCAAGGGGGCCTATCATGAGGGAGATTTGCCGGCTCTTCGGGGATTCCGGATATCTGGAGTCTCCTCGAATATTCTGGGAGATTCGGCAACCGTACCAGAGTTGGAGGTCAAAACAGATGCAAGTGCAGACCACGATAATACAATGATGAGCTGCAGGGAAGGTAAATGGAAACCGTGGGAACGGGATGGAAAAAAAATTCAATGTAAATTCATTTGCAGCCCTCATTGTGACATTGGTATCACCAAAGGTTTTGTTTTTCTCAAAGGCCTGGAGCCAGCAGCTGATTTATGTACACTACGTATGTATGTTATTGGTACTGCGCATGGTACCAATCATTCCGCTTCGAAACTCAGTCGCCCATTACTGTGTTCTATGTGAAATTTAGTCTCCAGGGGTTTCCAAATTAATGAATGGGTAAGTATGCCGAAAAATAAATGCAGTTGAAAATTAGCTTTCGGATGTGTCTATTTCGGAAACAGCACTTTCTGTACAGAGACTGGGGCCGTCAAATTAGCACCACACAGCAGTTGCGCCAAGCAGCGTACATCTGTTCTGGGTTTGCACCTGTTTTTGCTGTAACTCTAAAACCCTGGATCCGCTCCCTGGACCGGATTCACACTTGCGAGTGTGATCCATAGGTGTGGATACACATATATCCGTACCTACTTCTCCGGTCCCCTCCCTGCCCCCGTTTTTATGTACCTTATGGGACTTATGAGTTCCATAGGGCTACCTTATGTAAACGTGAGTTTCCTTCTTAAGACCTTTCCTCCCCCCTCCCACTTTAGCCTAATCACTCGCCAAGGCGGCATTTCGCCTCTTTCTAACTAATCTACTCCAGAAGCAGCAACTAATCTACTAGCAGAAGCTTCTTAGGTGTGAATCTGGTCCCCTATCTGGAGATGGTGACACAACGCAATTCCAAAATGAAATTGACGAGATTATATAGTGGGTTTTTTACTGTCTCTCCATGCCTCTTCTTCTACGTTCTTCTACGTTCCTTATTCTTCCAGCATAAACCTCTGACACATCCAACACCTACTTTAAATGTCTTCCTTTTCTAGTCCACGTTCTCCATAAAAAAAAGGAACACTGGGAATATCTATTTCTGAAATGTGTGGAATTTTCTGTCTTTATGAGGAATGCTGAGTGAGTCAGATACTTGGAAACTTTGAGCCAAGCGTTAGACCCCTGATCATTCCTTTCCCAGCCTGATCCTACGATGCAATCATCCGCTCTCCAAGTTAACTGACAGATTTTGTCATTTTTCCCAACAAATGAATAATTTGCCAAATTGTTAGCACGAATACAGATGGAAGAGCAGCGTCCACACAAGTCCAGATATGAAGGAAACTTTTACGATTATTATTTTTTTTATTTTCCCATCAATGTCGTTTAGCATAAAGAATAATTATCCCATATAAAGTGCAAGCAGATGTTTAAGGATTAACGTGTCTAAATTTAATGATTCTACAATTGTGGCCAAAACAAGGTCTCATTCGTGTTTGAAAATTACCTAAGACAATGTATTTCGTCTGTGGAGTGTGTTTTCCCATAACACGGAACACCGATTCCAAAATACGGTTTTGTTGTTGTTTGATGACAATTACAGCAAAGTTATTTTAATGAACTGTCAACAAGCAGACGGGTTTTCTGTAAATTATGGCGGTACAGGAATGACAACTGACAAGTAGCCAGTGTACAGTTCCGATAAATTTAGCAGCATGTCTGGTTTCAATAAGCTGTCAAGCCATTTTCATTGTTATTGACTAATCAAAATATTTGGCAGCCCAAAGCATTAGGAAATACAAACCTGTTTACTCACTTGCCGGAATGGCTATGACAATGCATGGATTCTGTAAACACGGTAAAGGAAAACTGTGCATTTTTTTCAGAGTTTATTTATGATTTTGCAATGATATGATTGTGCGATTTTGCTATTAGAGGACCAGGAAATATTTTACTTCTTGTGAGGTTAATTGGTTGCTGCCTCCCTTGGGATGGGCGTTTAATTGCCT
This sequence comes from Limnodynastes dumerilii, assembly GCA_011038615.1. Classification (NCBI taxonomy): domain Eukaryota; kingdom Metazoa; phylum Chordata; class Amphibia; order Anura; family Limnodynastidae; genus Limnodynastes; species Limnodynastes dumerilii. The sequence continues at coordinate 210,978 of WWET01001907.1, read as the reverse complement.
TATTCTAGGGTGACGCAGATGTTAATTATAAAGGTTAAAAGCAATGAATTTATGGGGGGTTATTTTCAACCTCTGTGACTGGTTCGGATGCAGACATCAGAGTTTTGCTTATCTTTTAGGCATTTAGTTGTATTGTGCACATGCTCAGCGGTGCATGAGGATCCATGCTAATAGGAATGGATTTGAACCCATGCAAAGCAATGACATTTCTGGCTTAGTAAGTGAGCATTCACTCTTAGGACCGTGTTCAGACTTCCGTTTTCACAGCGACTCCCGTGCGTATTTTTAGATACGTTTCAACTGCGCATGCGAAGTAACTTTTTGTACATAGTTGACGTAGACTGTTCACACGGAAGTGCCTTACGGACGGACGTATGATAGGCACGTGTGTACATACGTCCGGATTTGCAATGCAAATATAAGCGCGAGAGATTTTAAGTGAAAATGGGCCCCGATGCATTTAAATGAAGGAAAGTGGGCGCGATTATCATGATACGCACGTACGGAGGACACAGACGCACGGGACGGCAAACGGAAAGTTAGAGGTGGTCTATGGTGGTGTAAGTCTACGTGAGCACGGATTAGCAAGGGGAGTGACCGGGGTTTTGGTGGGAGTTCCTTGCTACGTGCGTGCGTATATTTGCGTTCGCATTTGAAAACGGAAGTCTGAATACAATCCTTAGGCCAGATACAGACTTAATAACAACAGCTAATTTACACTCGCTGCATGCGTAAAACTGGCTGTGGGAATGCACTGCGGATGCTTGTGGCAGATGTAACTCATTGTAAGTCTGATAGTACGTAACTTGTACGTAACTCCTTACACAAGTCAGTTATACGCATTGTGGACGGAGGGAGGGAGACATGTAAATTGTACAGTATGCGCTGGGTTGGGCACTTATGTATGACAAGGCAATAGCCTTCTTTGAGACGCGCAAAGAAAAGTTAAGGCAGGATTCTGAACACGTAAGTTAAGTACGAGAGAGGGGAGTGCCAGAGGGGGAGGGAATTATCCTCTGTAGTGCGTAACTTAGATACGCTCATGTAGAATGGGAAAGGGTGTAAGGAATTAAACATGCCCATATTTTCCCCCTTCCACCTTATGTAGCTTACCTACAAAACATGTCCAGTTACCCCCATTGCCCCACTGGAAGAACATGTGTTACGGAGTGACTGATGAACACAACACTTGATGTTACAGTGTGTAGCTCCTATTAAAATGACTGTCAAGACTGGTTAACTGAACCTTCACCATCTTCTCCATATCAGAACCGCCAAGCAGGGGGCCAGGGAAGCAAAAAAACGATCATTGAGGCCATACCCATGTTCTGTGATGGGCCCTGGAAATAATTAGTCATTTAGAGCTGCATTTAGTATAAAGAGAGAGACTTCTGTTTTCTTAGTAGTTTCTCTGTTCTTCATGGGATGTGGGTGGCGGTCCGGGCATTTCAAACATGATACAGTCACCACTGAATGGCGGCTGTGTCATTGTTCAAACCCATCTGGAAACAGGAAAATTTTACAGCCTGTGGCGGTTACGGTTAGGGTTGGCCTGCGGCGGGTATAAGGTAAGGGCTTATGGGGAAGGTTTGGGTTAGGCTACGGGACAAGGAGGGGTTTCTTCTTCTGAATTGTGCATTTGTAGATCTTTACTGTTCATGCAGATCAGAAGAGGACGGAACACAGGGCATATACCGCAGAAGAAGATAAGGGAGTACAAGGCCCAGCACAAATTCGTGTGGAGTTCAGTCAACAGCTCATCATGCATACAAGGTACATATGATGGCTGGGCACAGGCAATAAGGGCTTTGCCAAGCATTTACCTACCATCCAGTATTCATCATGTAGAATACTTAAGGTGCAGGACACAGAAATCCCTTCTGAATGTAGGAGTGTGGGGGAGGGGGGGAGGGGGAAAGCTGTTCTTCTACGTGTGGCAAAATCGGATCGGACTTGCGTCTAGATCCGGTCCAGAGACATTGCATTGGCTACATTTTAACTATATTGCTGAATTTACAATTATGACATTATAGCCAGCCTGGCCAACCAAGGTGTTGTTAAACTACCAATCCCAGCATTCTGTGACTGCATAGCCATAGCTGATACCTGACAATGCATGCTGGGACTCGTAGTGTCCCATCACCTGAAGAGCCACAGGTTGGCCTGCACTATAGACCCTTTGCCCTTTCATCAGTGGACACAATCACTAACGTAACATCCCAGGCTCATGTTTTCACAAGGCCAGTCTCCGCAGAGACACAAAACAGCATTTTACTAGACGTTCTACTCATTAAATTCAGACCTCGACACTGACATTTTTGTCAAAACAACTGAGTAAGAAGAATTTGTTAAGGGCTTAGAGATAAGGCCTCGCGGGAGCAGTAAGAAGACTGGCTTGCTGCTGGACCACGGCTCACAGAGCGAGTTGGGAAGGAAAAATCATTAAGCTGAGGATGATACAAGGGCCAAACTCACTAAAAGAGGCTTAAAACTCAAGGACAGAATTAATGATCTAGGAGATAGAACCCTGTCTAGCGGAGGGGGGGGGGGGGGGGGGGGGGGGGAGGGGGAAAGCTGTTCTTCTACGTGGGGAATACCAAAATCGGACTTGCGTCTAGATCCGGTCCAGAGACATTGCATTGGCTACATTTTAACTATATTGCTGAATTTACAATTATGACATTATAGCCAGCCTGGCCAACCAAGGTGTTGTTAAACTACCAATCCCAGCATTCTGTGACTGCATAGCCATAGCTGATACCTGACAATGCATGCTGGGACTCGTAGTGTCCCATCACCTGAAGAGCCACAGGTTGGCCTGCACTATAGACCCTTTGCCCTTTCATCAGTGGACACAATCACTAACGTAACATCCCAGGCTCATGTTTTCACAAGGCCAGTCTCCGCAGAGACACAAAACAGCATTTTACTAGACGTTCTACTCATTAAATTCAGACCTCGACACTGACATTTTTGTCAAAACAACTGAGTAAGAAGAATTTGTTAAGGGCTTAGAGATAAGGCCTCGCGGGAGCAGTAAGAAGACTGGCTTGCTGCTGGACCACGGCTCACAGAGCGAGTTGGGAAGGAAAAATCATTAAGCAGAGGATGATACAAGGGCCAAACTCACTAAAAGAGGCTTAAAACTCAAGGACAGAATTAATGATCTAGGAGATAGAACCCTGTCTAGCTGCATGTAACCAATGTATAATAAACAGACAGCTGTACAGCACATATCCTCTCGCTGTCTGTCCATTAAAGACTTAACGATCCTGCATTAGACAAGACGTGTTTAGCCCTCGAGACCTGGTACATAACATGCACAATCAACGTGCAAATATTTTGACAACTAGATTCTACAACAGTCAGGAAAAGAACAAATTGGGATTTTAATTTCCGCTTAGTTCAGCCAAACATGACATGTTTTATAACTAATCACTTCCTGAGCTGAGATGTGAGTTACATGTAATATTTAGTTTCAATTACCTGGAAAGCTGAGTTAATGATCCATTACTATTTATTGCAGAGGTCTGATGGTACCGGCCAGCGCTCGCCCCAGAATCTTTAACTTGTGGATCAGATTGCATCAAAATCTGAATTGTGTTTTTGTTTTCTTGACAAAGAACATGAAACACAGAGCTAGTGTAGAGGACCACACCAGACGACAGGACAGGGGTGTGGTATACAAGATCGACAGTCAGTCATTCATACAGACGGCAGCTTTAGGTCAACAACTTATAAATGTTAACAAAAATTAATCTGACCGTGTTGTCTTCCTGAAAATACTAAGGTTAACAGCATTATTATATCGACCCTACTGCCAATTAAATGTCAGACGAGGTCTGCAGCCTAATCCTGGCCCATATTCAGAGAACCAGATGTATAACATATACGTCCGATTTTAATACTGCGCATGCGTAGTCATTTTTTAATGTAATCTACGTATCTTTATCTTACATAAAGATCTCACCCTAACAAGAGCCTAACCCTAACCAGAGCCTAACCCTAACCAGAGCCTAACCCTAACCAAAGCCTTATACTACCCAAAGCCTAACCCTAACCAAAGCCTAACCCTAACCAAAGCCTAACCCTAACCAGAGCTTAACCCTGCCCAAAGCATAACTCTAACCAGAGCCTAACCCTAACCAGAGCCTAACCCTGCCCAAAGCTTAACCCTAACCAAAGCCTAACCCTATCCAAAGCCTAACCCTACCCAAAACCTAACCCTACCCAAAGCATAACCCTAACCAGAGCCTAACCCTACCCATAGCATAACTCTAACCAGAGCCTTACCCTAACCAGAGCCTAACCCTACCCAAAGCCTAACCCTATGCAAAGCTTAACTCTAACCAGAGCCTTACCCTAAACAGAGCCTAACCCTACCCAAAGCCTAACCCTACCCAAAGCATAACAAACCAGAGCCTTACTCTAACCAGAGCCTTACCCTAACCAGAGCCTAACCCTAACCAAAGCCTAACCCGAACTGGAGCCTAACCCTACCCAAAGACTAACTCTAACTAGAGCCTAACCCTGGACCGAATTCACACCTAAGAAGTTCCAGCTTCGGCGTAAATTGCCTCCATACGGTCTTTAAAGACTGCATAGAGTAGTTTAGGAAGAAAGAGGCGGTGTAATGCCACCTTGGGGAGAGTTTAGGTAGAAGTGGAAGGGGGGAGGGATTTAGATTAGTGGGGAGGGTGGGGGGAGGAATTTTCAGTGCATAGTTTCCTTCTGGAAAAGGAAACTACGCACGGTTAGATCAGGTAGCCCTATGATACTCTTCCATGCCGATCAGCGTTCCGTAAGTACTCCGATACACGCAGAGGTTTAAGCAGGGTTGCCGAGTTTTAACCCAGAGGGAAGCCATTGATTTCTACAAGGGGGGGGGCTTAATGATGCAATTTATGCAAATTGCGTAATTAAGCACCACCCCTATCATTCACTCTTGTAATTTCCTGCGTTTCAGGGGATGGACGGGGCTTGATGACATCATCAAGCCCCGCACATTCCTAGTAACGCTAGGGATTACAGCAATAATTGATGGGTGATGGGGCTTTCGGGAGCTTTGCCGGGTGTCCCGGGATACCGGGAGACTTGCCCAAATTTCGGAAGTCTCCCGGATATTCCGGGAGAGTCGGCAACCCTGGGTTTAAGGTATCCTTATGGCAGAGTCACTGAGCTAAAATTGAGAGGGGAGTGACATTGGGACAATGGCCTGGATCCAGAACTACGGCCGTCTTCCACAGACGGCCGTAATTTGCTGAAAGATAGGTACTGCGCATGCGTAGTAGCTATTGTACGTAATCAACATATCGTTTTGATACGTAGCTTTTTTCTTGTAACTAATTTAACTATGTTAGCCCCCATTATGCGTCTGCAGCCTCCCCAGTAGCCCCCATCATGAGTCTGCAACCTCTCCAGTAGTCTCCATTCATGTGTCTCCAGCCTCCCTAGTAGTTCCCATTCATGTGTCTGCAGCCTCCCCAGTATCCCTTTATTTCCTTAAGGCAAGGTCTTCCAGTGCTTTTTCTCCTGTTGGAGGAATTGCCCCGCGGCACACTTGGCAACGTTCTATGGCACACTGGTTTAGGAGCACTGCTCTAAAGGACTGTGACAGCTCATTTTCCTACAGAATACATGGATCTGTGCAGCTAATGGCTCACATTGTACTTATGGCATTAAATAATCAGCAGAAGTCAGATGAAGTCATGTAAATTGGATGTAATTAGAATAAGTAGCAAAGCATATTTCCACTGACTATTATGAGTCTAATAAACTGTGTTGCGGTTTGTGACACCCAGAATATAATTACACCAGGATGTCTTCCATGCCATCTGACATATGAAGGGAATTATATAGAGACAGTGTCAGGTTTCCGCTGTAAACGCCCCGGGTGCAGTAATTATATGAACCTCTGTCCTGTCCGCTGCTGTCTAACTACCGGGAATGTCCAATGTATCTGGGAACAGGAGCTCGGCTCAGTTATGTCTGGGAGAGCATGCTGGGAGCTGTGGTTTACCGGTGACAGAGAGCATGCCATCACAGAGGCTGACAGCATACACAGCGCTTGGCTCTCCATGTACTTATACACTGAGAACCGTATTCACAGATCCGTTTCATGGGTGTTGGCTTGCAACGTACGTGCGTATAAGTGCCTACCTTTAACTAACGGATCTGTGAATACGGCCCTGAGAGCCGAGCGCTGCTTTTAGCTGTCAGCCTCTGGCAGCTTGCTTACAGTGCAGGGGGAGCGGCTGGCAAGGACCTTCCCCCCTCTCCTCCGCACAAAGTGGTTACACACTACGGACGATTGAGGATTACACGGTTACATCTTTTTCCAGCGGCTGAGGGTGACAACTCTCCAAACACACATCATGTATGGATGGGGAGCAGGGAAAGGTGTTTAAAACGTACAGTAAGCACTTACATACGATCCTCCATTTAACATGGGGCTGCTGAGTAAAAAGAACCAAGGACCCCATAGGGCCGCAGGGCCTTAAACAGCAGGCAGGGGTGGAATAAGGAGAGGTGAGGAGTTATATATAGGGCTAGCTGAAGGGGAGTGGGGCACTCGTCGTAGAGAATTCACCTTCCCTCCCTCCCTTAAAGTTTAAGTTGTTTTATTATGATTCTAACTTTTATTTTACAGACGGGGCATGGTGGGGCGGTTGCGGTGGAGGTCTCAGCAAATAAGGTCTGGCGCTGGGGGAAAATCTTGCTTGGGGGGGAACGGGGATAGCTCTGATCCGATAGCAACACAACCATTGGATGGGGGTATCAGACCCAAGCGGTCGGGCCCCTGTGGGAACGGGTCGAGTGTCTTGCTGGAGGATCAGACAGGTCAGAAGGGCTGCTGAGGTCGATCAGGATGACCTCTGCAGGAATTGGGTTTTTGCTGGACCCCCACCGCTGCTGGGCCACCTAACTGCCTTAAAAAGTGACTCAGAGTCAATCAGTTAGGTCAATCAATAGATTCAATTTACAATTTGGTTCAATTAAATAAATACCATGTTTTACATCTCCGGCTAGCGTAAATACCCTAGCGTACGTAGCTCAGGATCTACCCCAAGGTGTGCATTCCCCTTGCACATGGGTAATATAGGTGCACTCTCGCAACATTGCTTCCAGAGGACATAGCTTTGCGGCCCACAGTTATCAATTCACTGTACCAAAATGTTCTCTTTGGAGCTTTTTTTGGCACTCATAGTTCATGTTTTTTTTTTTTTGTTTTTCTTTTTCCATGATTTGCAAATTCCGCAAACAACGCAGTGATCAGAAACACTGGCTGCAGCTCATCCCTAATAATAAATCTCTAGTAATAAAATCTCCGTGGGCTCATTGTACGACCTTAGACACTGGTTTCCACAAACATTTGTGCAGGATAATGCCAGAATGCCCTGGAAATATTTCTGCAACGTGCATCTATTTATTTGTTACCTAAACAGACCGAAAAAAGCAGATTAGGCGGAATGTTTCAGTCCCCACCTAAAACCAATTATTTTTAGTTTCCGAGTGGTAAAACAAATTCCCCCCACTGTCTGTTCTACGAGCTGGCCATCGGCCAAAGTAAAGTTGTAAAATAACAAATTTCTTAATACTAGAAAAAAAAGAGAGAGAGAGAGAGAGAAAAATGTGCAGAAAGACAGAAATGTCTAAAATGAACACAAGCAGCATATAAAAGTGCCCCCATGTGAGAGTGACATAAATACAATAAGAGAACATTGCTATAAAAACAGTGCTGTTATTGCATATAATGGCATTATCCAGGGGAGCACTATAATACTTCTATTTGAAATTAAGTTAACAAACGTTGCCTAGCAACAAAAATTCACAGCATTCTAGAAATACCTCCCCCGTTAAACCCCCTCATGTATTATATGTATGAAAGGGTGCCAGCTCCTCCATTAATATTAATAGAAACTGGCCTCGTCAAAAGCAGGTATGTAAAAGCTGCCTTTTCCTAGTAACCTTGGAGTGACTGATGTTCTCTTCAGTTCCAATTTATAATCTAAAATAACATTTTTAATACGGCGGAGGAAAGGCCAGATGACATTGTACAGCAATGTTCCCAACAGTGTGTAAACAAATAAACACTTGTGAAATGAATGTTCGGCATTAATCACGGAGCGGAGTGTCACGGAATAGTTACTATACACAGAAAAGCCAACTTTTTACACAGATTCTCGGATAAACTTCCTGCCGCATGACAACCAGTGAAAGACACAACGAGTGCGGAATAAACTAGCGCTAGACAAGTCCTATAAATAATACCAAAGATTTCAATACTTCATAAAAGATGCTACTCATGCATTCATTTTAGTAGCTTTAAGTTTCCCACCTAAAACAAATCATTTGCAGTCTCCGGTGCGCTGGCCAGCGTTGTGAAATAGAGACAGACGAAAGTTAGTTTTCAGCTGTCTCTATTTTGAATAAAGGGCCATTTTATAATTTCTTTTTATAAATGGTCAGTGTGCCGATCGGTATACTCGCCCATTCATTTTCACAGACCCACCAGATGACAGCTACGGAGAGGTGAGTAACCCTCTCCGGGACATTTCAGTATTAGCGGGGGTTAAGGTTAAGCGCTTAGGAAGGGAGGGTTAGGACCACAGAAGGGGAGGGTTAGGGTCAGGCTGCGGGGAGGGGGGTCTTAGGGTTAGCCTATACAGAGGGGACTATTAGGGTCAGGCTAGGGAGAAGGGAGGGTCTCTCAAGAAGCCATATAGCAATGGAGTGATAAAGTTGCCATTCCGGCAACGAAACGCGTCGCAGAGCTCCTCCCCACTTACCACACTCTGACCCAGCTGATTCAGAAAATTTTTTTTTTACAACTACTCTCCCAGACTGCTGCATATACCATCCGTGGACTGAATAAAGAAGCGCGCACTTAGCGGGGACGCCCGCCAGCGGCTTCTCCCTCCATACCACAGACGCATCATTGCACCTGTACCATCGCTATTCGCATCCAACAGCAAGTATTCGCTTGTGTTTTATTTTCATCTGAACCATTGCTTTTGTGTACACCCACGGTTGTGGCTGCATTGCGTGTCAGCTGCTTCTAGCCTACCCGTTCGAGTCTCCACGTCCATCTGGGGATCTTTCCTGCGGGCTGGCCAATATTACCATCTATGACTGCTTTTGCTAACTGACTTCTCGCAGAAATTAACAGCCACACTGAAGTTTTTTCAAAATACTCCGTCTGGTTGAGAGTTATTACCTATCATTACATCACCTAAACCAAATATTTGCTGGTGTCATTACAAGACTGTGTGTGATTTTAAAGAGGCGTTCTAATGCAACACTGTATCCATTTATCAACCTCATTGTTACCATCCTAAATACTTATTTGATTACCCTACAGAAAGGACTTAATTGTTTCTTTTCGTCTGAACTTTTGAAGTTTATTCATCACTCCATTTCTATATGGCATATTGAGAGATATATTAATTAAGTGTTACAGGTTGCTATATACGCCTATCTTATTAAGTGTTTATTTTTATGTTTATTTATTTTTCTATGTATATCTGAAATATTAAATTTATATTTTTTATTGACTATTCTGTATCATATGCCTTCCGTTTAGCTTTTGCAGCCTAGTGTATTGGTGATTTAAGCGCAAGGTTATTGTGTGCTTTTTACATTTCTTTTTGTTGGGGTGTCACCACCCATCACCTGCGATTATCCCAATTACCCTAGTTGCATATATTTTATTTTTACATTAGACCTTGTGTTTTAGACCACCACTTGCCATTTGTACTCTATATACATATATCTTTATAGTACATTTCTATTCAATACTAGGTATTCTTTTCCCCTATTAGCAATTGTCTTATCTCTAGCGCTCATCATTGTTTTCTTTTTTGAAGGGAGGGTTAGGGTCAGGGTAATGGAAGGGGAGGGTTAGGGTTAGAATTAGGGGAAGGGAGGGTTAGATTCAGGCTGCGGGGAAGGGAGGGTTAGGGTAATGACAGGGGAGGGTTAGGGTAAGAATTAGGGGAAGGTTTGTGGTTAGTTTAGCCACTCACCTTTTGAAGCACCGTGTTCGTGTCCTCTTCGAGGCATAAGCAATCGATATCCCAGTCAATTCGAAACTGGCTGGAAGAGAACGGCCCTATCGAAATAGGGCTGTTCTTTACGGGGACCCACACCCCCAAAAAATAGAGGGTTCCTTTTTTAAAAAATACAGGATGGGAGATGAATCCTGATGGCATGCAATGGCTATTTTCAGTTAGAGGCAGGGAGAGGAAAGGTCTTAAGAAGGAAACTGCGCACGGTAAGATAAGGTAGCCCCATGACACCCGTAAGTCCCATCAGGTACCTAAAAACTGGGGTGGGGGAGGGGACCAGAGACGTAAGTGCGGATACATGTGAATCGCAAGTGTCAATCTAGTCCTTTGTCAGGGACGGGGCCAGATCCAGCTTTCCATCTGACACCTGACTTCAGCAAGCTGCGTGCCCGGTGTTGCACAACGGATCTTCTAGTGTACGGAACTGCGATCTGTACGCCAGGAGATCTGTCTGGCGATGTATTCCCTTACATCTGCGTGCCTGACCCCGCAAGGGAGGGGGGTGGCATTCATGCGGGTGCGTGGGATTAAGACTTCATGGGGCCCTAGGCAAGATGCTGGTTTGGGGTGGTGGCGGGGAACTCTTTTAATGGTGCCCATAGCCAGTAATAGCTATATTACTAGATTGGGCCCGTCATCGGAACATTTAAAAATGCATTTTAATAATGCAACATAAATGCAGCCGTGGATTTCGGGCCTCCTGATGACTGCTGGGTCCTAGACGTGCGCCTAGGATGCCTAGTGGGTGATCCGGCCCTGGTGGGTGGTGGTAGGCACTTCCTCACGTGAGTTTGATTGCCGGACTAGGCCTTATCTGTGTGGAGTTTGTATGTTCTCTGTGTGTCTGTGTGTGTATGTGTCTGTGTGTGTATGTGTCTGTGTGTGTATGTGTCTGTGTGTGTATGTGTCTGTGTGTCTCTGTTTGTGTGTCTGTGTGTGTGTGTGTTTGTATGTATGTGTATGTATGTGTTTGTGTATGTTTGTATGTATGTGTGTATCTGTTTGTGTGTGTGTATGTGTGTGTGTGTGTGTATATGTGTGTGTGTGTGTGTATGTATGTGTGTATGTATGTGTCTGTGTGTATGTGTGTGTATGTGTGTGTGTGTATGCTTGTGTGTATGTATCTGTGTGCATGTGTGTGTGTGTGTATGTGTGTGTGTGTGTGTGTGTATGTGTGTGTGTATGTGTCTGTGTGTGTGTGTGTGTATGTGTGTGTGTGTGTGTGTGTGTGCGTGTGTATATGTGTATGTGTATGTATGTATGTATGTATGTATGTATGTATGTGTGTGTGTGTGTATGTGTGTATGTGTGTGCATGTGTGTGTATGTGTGTGCATGTGTATGTGTATGTGTGTGTGTGTATGTGTGTGGGAACTTAGAATGTAGCTGTAATGGGGCAGTGACTGCTGTGAATGTGAAATATTGTCTGATAAGTGCTGAGTAGTCTGATAATAAATGAATAATGAATAAATCTGCATTCAGATGGACACAGCTATTCATAGCGTTACTAGGGACTAGGCAGGACCAGATGATGCAATTAGCGTCACCAAGCCCATCCCCCATCCCTATTAAAACTATAAAAATAGCCATTGATGGTGGGGCTTCGGGAGGTGATTTGCATAAATCATGTTATTAAGCCCCGCCCCTGTATCACCCTCTATCTCCTACCTATGGTATCTCCTCCTATCATTCCCTTCCTCCACCTAAGCTTTCCTGCCCTCCCCATCTCCATCCCTGTGTCTCTTGTTTATTACCCCTCCCACTTAGCATGTTAGCTCTTATAAGCAGGGTCTCCTCCCTCCTGTCATCACCTTCTACCCTGTCCTCATTAATTCCCACCTTATCTCTCTACTGTCTCTCGCTCTCCTTATTCATCTGCTCCTATACACATCTCCTGCATCTTTATTCTCCATACATATTGTTCTGCTATTTTTGCTCTGTATTTTATTTTTGACTGTACTTGTATTGTATTCCTTATTGATATGAACTTGTACCCTGTCTGTTAATTGTGGTGTTTATGTAACTATTGCCCTTGTACAGCACTGTGGATACCACGTGGCACCCAATAAATAAACATTATTAATAATAATAATAATAACAATAATAATAATAATGATAATAATAATAATAATATTAATAAAATAATATAATAGTATATGTCGCAAATCTGGATCAGGTCCTGTGTCTGCAACAATTAGAGTCTTTTGTGTTTCATGTGTGCAGGACCTGTTCCCCACCCCGTGCATGCACCAAAAATATATAGATTCTGCCACTGCTGAAATTCGATCACATCCTTAAGAAGGCGATCCCTTTGACAGCATCATTTGTGGGATCTTTCTGAGAATCCGCTTTCTTTTCCTTCAGGTAGAAGGAAAATATGAAGCAAACTGCAATTTTCCCTAGTACTAGTAGCTAGTCTATAACCATGGCAACCATAGTCGCATGATATCTAAAAGTGGGCAGTGGTGTTTTGGAACATGTAGAGCTGACACATGCTCCTCCTACCTCTGTCATCAGGTGAACACTGACTGATAGACTCTGGAGAGTTTCTTTTCTTTTGTAGTGACCTTAAACTAAAAGGGAATTGTTTGGAGGTAATGACTATCAGCATTAGTTTTGTGTTACAGATGTACAAATCTTGTCAGAAAATAAATCTTTTGTGGCTAAAAATCTAAAGATGATTTGATTTTTCCCTATTGCTTAGGCAGCCCTTTCATACAAGGTTTCCCATGCTTGATAGATATCCATATCCTGCAATGAAGACCCTCAACAAGTGGCTGTTGATGGATGTTGTATCACAATACAAGCCTATTTTTTGGCCTATTAAATCCTAAGGGTTGAGAATTGGCCGTCACATACATGGCATTTTACTGAAATCTAGGCTCCAAAACTGGAATGGAGTATTTGCCTATTCCCCAAATCTCTAGAGCGGCTTATTACTTTAACATACACACTATTTCTCACGGTAGATAAAGCTAAGATTAAACGGACAATAAGGAAGGTAAAAATAGGGGCAAGTTTTATGAAACACTCTTCACCGACACAAAATGAATAGGTTTTTATCCTATATTGCACAATTCATTTAAAATAAATAATCAAAGCTTCGGCTTGGAGGAGAAGTGAAGTTTGGCTTACGTGTATGAATATTTTAAGGACAGAGATGTATGTTTAACAAATGACAGAGAGGCAGAGGAGGAAATGAAGGGCATAAATCAAGACTGGGATGTAATCACTTGTTACTATAGGTCAAAATATCAATCAGCGATCTCCACCATATACAGAGTAAGCTCACACAGTCCAATCAACCAACACGGGCGTTAAAGCGTGGCGAGAGCTCAAGTAAAGCTCTTCTGCACTATCAGCAGTGTGGGATATATCACAGCTTCTGGACAACTGTCAGGTGAGGGATTAAAGTATTTCTCTTTGAAGTGTATTCACCTTAGCTGCACCTGATGAAGTATTTATTGTACAGCATTGGAAGGAGGTCAGGCTGTGTTCATGTGATGGGGCCTGATCCAGATCTACGCTGGGCCGCTGTCTGTAAGTACGGCCAGCGTAGCTCTGGTGCACTCCCCTGACACTCCCCCTGTGGCCGGCGTAATTACAGACTGTTACGCCGGCCACAGGATTGTAACCCGTAACCCAGCCCTCCCTTCCTAATTTCCCTTCCCCCGCCTACCTTCCATAACCACAGTGTAGTTACGGACGCCAGATCCAGGACACACAGATTCACCCAGAAAATGCCGTTCTTACGCATACGGTCGCCGTAAAAATGACGGCGGACATAGGTCAGGAACTGCCCCACAGACTCCACAACAGAGGCTAAGATACGGAATTTCTGATGCACCTATTTACCTTTTTTGAATGGTCTGTACCGGCTAAAAGGGCTCCTGTACCGGATTCTGACCCAGCAGTTCCCTCCCCCTATACACACCTTCCAGTCCTGCAGCATCTGATCACTATAGCAAAGCTGCGGGGACAGACTCCAACAGTTCTTCTATAGTGACAGGACCCTCTCCTGTGACACTATAGTGACAGGACCCTCTCCTATGATACTATAGTGACAGACCCTCTCCTGTGACACTATAGTGACAGGACCCTCTCCTATGATACTATAGTGACAGACCCTCTCCTGTGACACTATAGTGACAGGACCCTCTCCTATGATACTATAGTGACAGACCCTCTCCTGTGACACTATAGTGACAGGACCCTCTCCTATGATACTATAGTGACAGACCCTCTCCTGTGACACTATAGTGACAGGACCCTCTCCTATGATACTATAGTGACAGACCCTCTCCTGTGACACTATAGTGACAGGACCCTCTCCTATGATACTATAGTGACAGACCCTCTCCTGTGACACTATAGTGACAGGACCCTCTCCTATGATACTATAGTGACAGACCCTCTCCTGTGACACTATAGTGACAGGACCCTCTCCTATGATACTATAGTGACAGACCCTCTCCTGTGACACTATAGTTGAGAGTCAGCAAACCTGATTTTGGGTTAGGCTGCCTTTAAGCACAACCTTAATAGGTTTATGGTTTTCTCTACACTGCACTTTTGAGAGATTGATGACAGAAGCATGGAAAACATTTGTCACACAGGACACTGAAAGTCAGGGCCTTGTATAGGTGCCCCCCTTATAACATAGCAGTTCCCTCCCCCCTATGCTCACCTTCCAGTCCTGCAGCATCATATCACTATAGCAGAGTCGTGGGGACAGATTCCTACAGCTCTGCTATAGTGACAGGACCCTCTCCTGTGACACTATAGTGACAGGACCCTCTCCTGTGATACTATAGTGACAGACCCTCTCCTGTGAAACTATAGTGACAGACCCTCTCCTGTGACACTATAGTGACAGGACCCTCGCCTATGATACTATAGTGACAGGACCCTCTCCTATGATACTATAGTGACAAGACACTCTCCTGTGACACTATAGTGACAGGACCCTCTCCTGTGACACTATAGTGACAGGACCCTCTCCTGTGACACTATAGTGATAGGACCCTCTCCTGTGACACTATTGTGACAATACCCTCTCCTGTGACACTATAGTGACAGGACCCTCTCCTGTGACTTCTTAACTCATCATACATAGAAAGCCACGCCTCTTCATGGGAAGCCACACCCACTTCAAGGACACACCCCCAGGTGTATTGATTTTCCATAAAAAAATCTTGGAGGGTATGGAATATAGGATCGTACGTAAGGGCTAAACCCAACCCTTACTGTACGATTTAAATGGCAAAGCACACCTGCCATGTGTCTCTCGCAAGCATTGAGGCTGGACCGGCCCCCTTTGTGGAGGCTGAGTTCCGCACTGGGGGCTGTGCTCCGTTGTATAGGTACTGCCCATGTGCAATACCAATACAAAGCTGGCTTATGTACATTGCATACATCAGTCAGCTCTATTTCTTATTTCTGGATCTGGTCCATAGTTGCCAAGTAACACTTCAGGGAAATCTCCCAGACTCCCTGAAGTGTTGGTAATCTCCCTGATGCTGATTCAGCTCCAGAAGTCATTGTGGTATGAATTTAAAAATTGTGTCCTATTTCCCTGAATTGAAGCCTATGGAGGCTATTTTCATGGAGGCCAAGATACAATCAAAAACAGTTTTCTCAGGGTTGCCTACTTTTTATATCTTACCTTCGGGAGATCTCGGAGGGAAGAAAAAGATGCCGTTATGGGAACGGGGCTTAATAACGTGATTTATGCATTATTAAGCACCGCCCCCAGTCAATCACTACTGTAATCCCTAGTGTTCCAGGGGTGGGTGGGGCTTGATGATGTTATCAGGTCTCGTCCATCCCTAACTAAGACAACATGACATCCATAATGGAGACAGAAATGAAAAATACACTTTGGTCTGTTGTTAATCAGCTGCAGTGTCACCGACCAATCTCTCCAGGGAATAAACCAGACAATAGAGCAGATTAGGTATTTTAGCCTCTGCATATAAAGCCAACGTGCATCATTTGCAATCCTATATTCCACATGTGTGAAAGGAGTGCACATGGATGGGTCACACCCTTACCGCCATCGGAGATCCCCGCGCGCATTGGAACGCAGCATCGGTCATACTGCGTTCCGATGCGTAACTATGTAATTAAAGCACGCGCAGTAGGGATACACAGCTGACTTATGCATGCAGTGTGTATTCATACCCTCCAACATGACCCATTCCATTAGGTACAAAATACTCTGCTCCTCAGATTCCAACTGTCAGTTACTATGGTAACCACCTTTGTTGAAGAGACAAATCTTTTTTTTTTATATCAGTTAATTATTTTAAATCAGGTGAGTGACAGTTGGAAGCTCAGGAGCGGATTTATTTGTACCTAATGGAATGGGTCATGTTGGAGGGTCTGTGTATTTTATGTCTGAATCCGGTCCACTGCCTAAATGTCAGTCTCCCGGACAGTCCTGGTGGAGTTGACCTGTCTGTTTTGCATGCACCTAAGTTACTCGTAATTTCCTTACCGTGCACAGATACAACAACACAATAGCTGCATCGGGGTTTCTGCACTCATCTGAACACTGTAACCTTAACAACGGCAAATTCTGCACACAAGGAATGTTTATTCAGCTGCATATACAATTATTTATATCACATGACACGAGGCTGGTATTGGTATTGTCAGCATATTATCTTAACCACAGTCATAACAGAAACCATATGAGCACTTTTAACAGAGTCCAGAGGATTTCTTAGCACCTGTGCTGTCACGTGGATACAGTTTTCTAATGTTTATTGCTGCACTTAAAACTGTGGTCACATATATTTGCCTTTGTTTTGTTTTTTAAACATTAATGTTTTGTATTTAACAATAATCAATTATTTTTTTTAAGCTGTTTTCCTAAACCTATCCCC
>WWET01001907.1:124364-148631 GCA_011038615.1 Limnodynastes dumerilii | reverse complement strand
TGTATTCATACATACAGGGCTGTATTCAGAGAACCGTTTCCTTAAAAGTACGCAGTTATATGCACGGCAGGTGCAGGCCAAACCCCCTCACACCCATGATACTACCCTCTCTCGGCCGTGCTGTCGGTGACTTCCGCCTCCACTTTCCGTCAGCAGTTGAGTGCGTATGTGTCCTTCATATGTGCGAATCATGTTAGTCGCGCCCACATAAATTCATTTAAATGCCTTCCACCGCCCATTTTTCTTTACATTTTCACGTGCGTATTTTTGCGACACATATCCGGACGTATATGTGCCCAAGGGTGATTCACAAGTCCGTCCGTACGCTTGCACAGTTGAAACATACCTAAAAATACGCACGCAACTCGGCATGAAAACGGTTCTCTGAATACGGCCCAATAACTTGAAAATAGATAAATGTATAAAAAGAAATGTATTTTTTTAGGTGTTTTTGAGATGCGTTTTTAATGTGTTGTAATTAAAAGTAATAGTGCTAATGTACGTGGACGCTTTAAGAAAAAGTTCTGTCCAAGGGCTAGATTTACTAAGCTGCGGGTTTGGAAAAGTGGAGATGTTGCCCATAGCAACCGATCCGATTCTAGCTGACATTCTCTAGTTATTTTTAACAATTTTATATTTGTGTTTGAATATAATTAAAACTTATTCCTTTCTACTTGGTTGCTGTTGGTGGATTCATCCATTGGGACATGTATATATTTTTATCATTTTTCTTTTTTTTTCTTTTCCCTGTGTTCTAGTACTAGTATTCTCTAGTATGTAATAGGAAAGTTATATATAGGATCTGATTGGTTGCTACTTTTCCAAACCCACAGTTTAGTAAATCTGGCCCCAAGAGTGTTAAAATTGGGGATGGATCTACAGCTGCCTTGATGCTTATTTCGCGACATGATGGGGAAGCTAGATTGTTGTAGCCCATTAGTAAATCATTAAAACTGTTTATTTACCATTTAGCAGCTGCTGGCTTTCTGCAGAGATCAATGGAGTTGACAACACCCATTCAATTCACAGGATGAACCATACAATCTTTCTGTAGGACACTGAATAGGTGATGACAGCTACACTGTCTAGGGGGGCTTTTAAATAAAGTTAATTTAATAAAGTTGCAGACTGACCCTTCTCCAACATGACTACAGGCACAATCATTTGTATGTATATTGGAACACAAATGAGAGACTCACCTAAAGGAGGTGACTTGATGTTGTGCACTTGAGTTTAACCCAATACAGCTATATTGTGAATAAAACCTCCTATTAATGAATGTGCAGTTCAAAATGGCACAGTTTTTATGATTTATTAAAAGATTTCGATAACTCATACGCAGTGCAGAAAAAATAAAATACTGAACCCAAAGCTGGCTGATGTCTGCACTGGCCCTGCGAGTTGACATGGTTAATGACAATGCAGCCAATCAATTCATTAGGAACCAGTGACATCATCAGCACGAGACAATCCGTTATTCAGTAACCTTGCACATGGTAAATCACAATGCAGCCAATCAGTTCACGCAGAACCTGTGACATCATCAGCATGAGACAATCCGTTATTCAGTAACCTTGCTGGTTTTGTAAACAATAGGATGTAAATCTTGTCACTAGTTTAACTTTACAGTATAACTCACACTGCACAACAACTTGTGATTTGTGAGATAACATTTTTGTAAAATGTACATTGAAATTGTGGATGACGCAGGCAGGTTTAGTAGTTACAATACACAGAGGTGTCAACACTACCTGTATCGATGTGTATAAAGGGTGTCTTTTATGGTGACCTCATGAATAGCTGCAAACTGAACAAGGGCCTATCATTCTGTGTGTACTGCCTTGTGTGATATATAACCCACCGCTCAGGGGCTTCTGCACAGATAATGTTCTATACAGTCTATCACCGGCCTTAGCTATATATCACTCTGTTACCTCTGAAGAGTTATATATTTCTGCTGCATTTTTCTCTGAAGATTACATTTATAGTTATTTGTTCATGCACAAATACAAATATTAAAATGAGATAAGATTCCATGCCCTTCCTTATATAGATTTTATAATACCGGTATATAGTTATCAATGCACTTCCTTATATAGATTTTATAATACCGGTATATAGTTATCAATGCCCTTCCTTATATAGATTTTATAATACCGGTATATAGTTATCAATTTGCAAAGGCCTTCTTTGCATGTACAAGGAACAAAAGAGAGATCCAGTGCTCCATACAAACATTATATAACACTATGGGCCTGATCCAGAGCTACGGCCGCAAGCGACCGTACGCCGATCGTAAGTGAAAATTCGTGAAAAAAAACGCACTACGCATGTGCAGTATGACAACTTCCGGTCGACCGAAGGACATGAGCGTACAGCGAGCGTATTTTCAGCGTATTTTTCGCCCAAGGGACGTGCGTTTTGTACGACGATAGTCTGGACGCTCGAGTTACTACACAGAGGCGGGGATAGCCATTTAAATTGTACAGTATGGGCGTGCTAAGCCCAGTACGACCAGCGTATCGGTACGAAAATTCACACGTACGCTGGAAAATCTTAGGGTAGGGTTCAGCCGCCGTAAGCAGGTACAATCAATGGGAGTGTTATGGGCGTGAAAGTTTATACGCCCGGGCGAACGTACGCTACGCTCGTGGGCGATTGCGGTCGTAGGTCTGGATCAGGCCCTATGTGTCAGCACATACAGAAAAAGGAGGTTTAGTTCACAATATAGGGTTAAGTTCACCTGCCCAGCGTCATTTCTGCATGTAACCTAACTTTACAATTCACTTTAAACATTTTGGCCATGATTCGCACAGAATACCCTGCCTCGATATACGCAGACTGTTTGTGTAACTTGGCCTTTTTGAAAATCGTGCACGCTCCAGCCAGATATTATGCAAAGAAATCTATTACACATGGAGTTTATCTCTTTAACTGGTGACATCCCTAAGAGGGAACGTGCCCGTGCTCCGAAAGTATGAAGTTAAGAAAAGTGGGAGGTGGAGGCATTTAAAGAGGGCAGTATGGGCGGGTTCTGCAAAGTACGCACGTATTTAAGCAAAATCCACACAAAGAAACACACAGAGAGTTAAGGTAGCCCTATGGTGGCAGTAAAGATCAAAATGAATCGATGGAATTCCATTTTATTGGACTCCTCATTTAGAAGAGGAATTTAGTCTTTAGTTTTATCCAAGAGGTAAACTGTGTTTACACAGAAACCCTTTTACAAAAATCCACCCACTAGGAATGGGGTCTCCTTCTCTCCCCATTACCATTTATCTTTACATATTTGCCATCAATGCACTTTGCGGATTACATGGATTAAGGCGATTCATTTGCAGTAGTCTGGTACATTCCATTAGATGCTGTAATTTATAGAGAAGAGCAAGGCTTAATTCTGCTTAGCTTTGTTCATTTGTTCCCCCTCCCAGATTCCGGACTTGCTTACTTGTTCGGTATTCTTTCAAGTTGTGATATTTATTTGCTACTGACACAGACCCTTCAACGTGATAACTTCCATAAGGTACAAAATGCTCCTCTCCCAGCTTCCCATTTAACTTGTAATTGCAATCACCTGACTTAAAGGGAGCAATGTCTTTTTTTAACAAGTTTATTAACCAAAACCAGGAGACTACAACTGTAGATTCATGGGAAAGCTTTTGAGTGGAGCATTTTGTACCTGGGGCCTGTTGATAACTCTATGTTAACACATTGTCAGTCCCTCTCCCCATCCTCCCCACCTGGGATACATACAGTGGAACACACTGATAGGCTGTAGAAGAGAAAAACCAAGAGCAACCATTGGTTATCATGTGCTGTGCGGCCGCTCTGTGATTGGTGGGCAGCTGTTCCTGCACATGGGAAGAACAGTCACCTATTCATGCACAGAAGATTGGATTCAGACCACAGTAGAGATCCGAATTTGGATCCCTGCTGTATCCTAACTCCCATGGAGACGAGGGGAGGCTACTTGCCTCCTCCGTACAGACTTAGGAGTGCAGGACCCTGCCTTAAAATTTCTGTGTCACATTCAATTTAAATTGGGGTTATGCGGAGATCTGGATACAAAGGCTTAACCTTGTTTAAATTGTACGATTTAAAGCCCGTTCCACTTTTATGCAACCTGTCCCATCCCTTTTTGCTGTCAGAAATTAGGGCGTTTCACGTGTGCAAAGAGCAGAAGACATCAACATTTCATAAGTCCAGAATAACCGCCACACATAAATCCAGGGCCGTGAGCTCTCTGCGTATGATACACATGGGAGGAGAAGTGGCTTGCTTGGAATGTCCACATAGATGGAACTAAGGAGAGAGGGTCAGCTTCATAGGGCACAAGGCTGAAGGGAGTTTAATTTGGTAACCAAGTCCAGAATATCAGTCTCCTAGAAGGCCAGATTGTATGTCAGTAAAAATGGGTAACCCATTAATGTTATACCTAGGGGCTGCCAAACCCCTAAATTCATCCTTAAGGAGGAGGGTTTCCCTATCATCATCAGTAGAATCCAGAATGGAAAGAGGTCTATTAAAATGGATCCTTCTGAAGATTGCAGTAGTGTGGACAAGTATGGGAGTAAAAACTCTGAAAACGCCATTCTATTATTCCAAGTTCCCAAACTATTATTTTTACATTGCAATTCTGACCTGATCCCATCGCTGCAAAACAATACTCTGAATTCTGATTAAAAAGGGCTAGAGTTTTCTAAACAATTGGCAAATCTCATATAGGAAGGGCTGCAACATCCAACATAAGAAGAAAGACAGATGAATTCAAATTCTTTTTAAAAAGTGTATTTCTTTTTGTATCTCTACTTTTACAATACTTTCCTTTCTGTTACCAATAAAGCATCTAGCACAGTAGTCTTTGGGGATTAATGCATTTTCTGTTAACAAATATGTTTGAAGGCCAAAATAAAAAAAAAAAATGATATTATAAATGTTGTTATTATGATTACTTTTAGTACATTTTGGTATTACAAGTTTAATACAGATCGCAATCTACTACAGAATTTCATTATAACCTGTTCTTGACACTTTTAAAGACAAATAACTATTTTAGGAACCGTTCCATACAGTTAATATGATTTTGGACGATTTCATTTGCTTTTCCTTACTGCTTGAAACTATGATTGTCTGATAAATATAAACAATATGGAGAGTATCACAGCAAACTATGGCAGTTTAAA
This sequence comes from Limnodynastes dumerilii, assembly GCA_011038615.1. Classification (NCBI taxonomy): domain Eukaryota; kingdom Metazoa; phylum Chordata; class Amphibia; order Anura; family Limnodynastidae; genus Limnodynastes; species Limnodynastes dumerilii. The sequence continues at coordinate 143,448 of WWET01001907.1, read as the reverse complement.
CTCAGTTTAGACATTGGAATTTATTTGAGATTAAGTAGCCCAAGTGTCTGGAAGTGTTTAACGACCAAACAAATAACATTTATTTTAGTATGTGACCCTAACTCATAGAAATGTTTGACCTGTCACCTCGGTGTGTTCCCTTGTGAATCCAATAGCATTTGTGACCAGTTAGATTTTACGGTGTAGTGCTAAGTGGTAATTATATGTTTAACACGATTTTTAGAAGTAGGACACAATTTAACTGCTTAGCACCATTTTGTAAGAAGTGTAGAAAGATATTTATGAGGCAGAAGACACAGAATGATTCAGTTAAAGAAAAAGGCTTTATTTTGAATAAATAAATGGAGGTGTTGCTTATAGCAGCCAATAAGATGCTAGCTATCTGCTACGGCCTATGAAATGGCACTAAAATAATCACTGGAGGTTACACATTGCTTTATCTGCATGATATTCCTGTCAAAACCATGTACAGCCAGATTTACTAAGCTGCGGGTTTGGAAAAGTGGAGATGTTGCCCATAGAGAAAGAAATGACTACCTGCTGCTGAACATATCTTTCCTCTAAATAAAAACCTAAGTGCTAGAAACTGATGAGGCTCTCTGCCTTATGAGTCCAGTAAAATAAAAAAACAACGGTCCGTGGAACACGAGGAATGTTAGCGGGTGCTTAAGAGTTTTACTCCTGGACAATTCAGCGTTTCAGTGTTTGAATATGCAAGCCAAAAGGTTTGATCGAGTAGAGTATATGCACGTGTTGACAATAGAGTGAAAGTCCAAAGTAGCAAATGGAACTTATTCTATGTGGAAACAGTGCAACGATGTAACAGTAACTCACGGTCTAGTATGGGCTTTCCGTTGTCATACTAAAAGTTTGACCCGCTTCTCCGAAGCAATGAGTGTCGCACGGCTTCTCCAGAGCCACCGATTGCGGGAACAGTAGTTAGCTAGTTCAGCACATCCAATGTCAGCTGTATTTGAGTCAGTCAGGTCCGCTCCAGTACCACACTTGTCACGGTCCGTGAATTATGAATGAGGATATAGAGAAAACAAATTTGAAGCACCTTGACGCGTTTCACAGTCTCGACTGCCCATAGCAACCAAATCAGATTCTAGCTCTCACTTTCCTATTATATTCTAGAGAATGTCAGCTAGAATCTTGGTTGCTATGGGCAACATCTCCACTTTTCCAAACCCGCAGCATAGTAAATCTGGCCCATAGTGTGTACTAAGCTTACTACTAACTACTGGCTACTTCAGCAAACAACAAGGGCACCATTTCTGCACCCAAGCCAAGACTTCCCTTAACATTGCTGTGTGACTGGATCATATGGGAAGCTGTTGCCGGTCTAAGCGGACATTGGAACATGATACGGCCACCAGCCGAGTAGCAGACGTACCACTGTTTGCGAGAGGCTTTGGCGAGTATAAGGTTAGGGTTAGGGTCTTAAGGGGAAGCAGACCCTCCAACATGACCCATTCCATTAGGTACAATATATTCCGCTCCTGAGCTTCCAACTGTCACTCACCTGGTTTAAATGAAGTAACTGATATTTAAAAAACTGTTTGTGTCTTCAACAAAGGTGGTTACCATAGTAACTGACAGTTGGAAACTGAGGAGCAGAGTATTTTGTACCTACTGGAATGGGTTAAGTTGGAGGGTATGGGGAAGGTTAGGGTTAGGCTGCGGGGTAGGAAGTGTTAGGGCTGCAGAAGAAGGTTAGAGTTAGGCTGTGGGGAAAGGAGGGTTAAGAATGGGTTAAGGGTTGGGTTAGATTAAAGCACCGTTCGGCGGATGACTGTAGGACCGCCGCTTTTCTGCATTCTAAGGTGCAAGTGATTTTCTGAGCACTTGCACCTTAGAACCTGGTAGCTCCATTTAGCAATCTATAGAATTTACTCTCATGTACTATACCCTACTGTCCTATATACTGTAAGCTTGCAAGCAGGGCTTTCTTACCTCCCAGACAGGCCCGGCGACAGGAGGGGACAAGGGTGACAGCTGCGAAGGGCTCCAAGGTTCAGAGAGATCCCTGCAATCCACTACTGAGGATAGAAGGGGGCTCCCAATAACAATGAGTGTATTGGGGCCCCAAGATTTCTCTCGCCAGGCCTGCTCCCAAGTGGCCTGTTATTAACTATTGTTTTATAATATTGGCGAATATTGTAAAGCGTTACGCAATACACTAATGCTATATAACAACTTAATATATAAATTAATGCTTAATACATTGAATATAAGGGGTGCTGGCTATCCTCACCTACAGTACCTAAACTAAAGGCCAGATTTACTAAGCTGTGGGTTTAGAAAAGTGGAGATGTTGCCCATAGCAACCAATCAGATTCTAGCTGACATTCTCTAGTACGTAATAGGAAAGTGAGAGCTAGCATCTGATTGGTTGCTATGGGCAACATCTCCGCTCAGTAAATCTGGCCCTAAGTGCTTTGCTAGCATAGCATGAGCATTACTGTGGTGTAAGCACAGCTGTCACTAATGTGAAATATTTCAGACCCGCTGCCCTGTTCAGCAGAACACACTATCTTTTTTTCTGGACACGGAATTTACTCTCTGTACATAGATCATTCCGCTGGTGCAGTTTCCTTTGTGAAGAGTTGAGATGACGGCCAGAGAATTTGTGATCCAGCTGGCAGAAGATCTCGCCCGGACTGACAGCAAGAGAACATGGCTCGTGAGTTGGAGAACACGGCCTGTGATAAGGGTGATGGATGGCGGAACGCAATCATTTATTGTGGCTCCTTCCCACCACTTCTCCATTAATGCATTCTTTCCTCTGTTCTTGACACAGAGCTTTTGCAATGTTGGACATGCTGCTAATATTGTACTTAAAGTGCACTGAGGACAGCATAGGAGTTCCAAACGGGACGCACGGAACCCTTCAGGTGGACTGCCAAGACGTTTGTCCCGGGCCCAGTTCCACAGGAAGCCTGATTGCAGACCTATGTAGGTGACATTAATGATTTTATGTTCTTTGAAAGTAAAGCAATGTCAAATGACCATTAAAATGTGACTTCTGGAGCGAATCCTTGCCCATTCTTTCAGCGTATTCAGGAGACCATTGAATTTTTTTTAACTTTCCAGGAGAAAATAGGCCCCGATGAGACTTGGCTTAACACTGCGTAGTAACGAACAAGGGCTGTATTCTCACCACCGGTATATATATATATATTGCATATACGTCCGGTGTTTACCGTTATTTGATAGTGCGCATGCGTAGTATCTTTTTTACGTAATCTACGTTTCTATGTAGACCGCATATGTGCAATTTATGTAATGAAAAGATACATAGATTACGGCGCACTACGCATATGCAATACGTCCGGTAGTGTGAATCCGGCCCCAAGTCTTTGATTAAACAAACTACATTTTTATGTCCCTTGCACGTGTATCTGGGACCTAGGACATAAAGTAGTAGTCTCTGAGAGATGCTTTACCGTAATTAAAATGAAGAACGTTCACTCTGGAGCAGAAGGTGACAGATCGGGCCCCATAGCAAGGAGACGGGGGCCCGAGTCTGGATGAGCGTGACTAGGTGGAGAAAGATGGGACTGGTGGTGGAGCTGGGCTGGATCGAGGCAGGATCGATGCCTGAAAGAAGCGGTCAGAGGCTGACAGCTTAAAACAGTGCTTGGAACTCCATGTGTGAGTGCTGAGTGCTACAGCTCTATACATACATACACTCATACATGGAGGACTGTTTTAAGCTGTCAGCCTATGACAGCTTCTATCAGGCAGTGGTCCTGCCCCGATCCATCCTCTAACAGTGCAGGGAGAGCAGTTGCAACAGGACCCAATTCTCCTCCGGGCTCCGTAGTAGCTGCACACCTTGCACCCCCTGTAATTACACCTCTGAATTCACTCCTTACCTTAGACAAGTGTTAATGTATTGCATTGCACTCTCTCTAATTGGGTGAAAAAGGGAGCGCATTCTTTGGAAGGTCACGATGATTTCCATATGCTGCGTCCTCTCAAACTGTATACAGAGCTACTAAGTGTAATATCTCTGACTCTCAGTCACTGGACTGTGTTAGACTTAGCTGTGTGGCCTTTAGTATGGAGAACACAGGAGAATTATCCATCATCCTGATGCACAACTGGAACGAAATGCAGCACATAAAATATCCAACAACATGCCATTGTTTTGGAAACATATTTTTAGCAGTTGAATGTAAAGAGCCAAAGCTAAAAGGCCTGAGAATGATAAAGTTATGGGAATGTTAATGAGAAAGGAACACATACAAACGTGTAACAATTTTCTAGGCTGCACCATCACAATGATGGCTCAGAGTGTATTAGTTGCTCTGGGTTACATCACTTTACTCTGCACTCACTCACTCACTCACTCAGAATTTTATAAGAACTGTCCCCAGGACTTATTTATTACATACTAGCAAACGCACTACCACAAAGAAGACAGAGGAGGACGAAGGATGTCAAAGTTAAAACTGAGCTCAGAAGGTAATTTCAAAGCCTCTCTGCTTAATACCTCATAACATAACCTCATGTGCTGGTGGTTGTAGTAGTCACTACTATGGGCATAACTCAGGGTTGCCGACATTTAACAGCTTCCCTCCGGGAGATCCCGGAGGGAAGCTATAGATGCAAGCAGGGGCGGGGCTTAATGACATGATTTATGCAAATCGCTTCATAAAGCCCCGCTCCCTGACAAATACTTACCCGTTTTTTTTAGCTGTAATAGGGTTCGGGACGAGGCTTGATGGTGCAAATTTATTGGACGTTTGAAAAATTGATCCTGGCCACTAACTAGAGTGATTTTTGGCCTGATCCATATTAATTGTAGGATCGGGCCAGCTTCAGTGTCAGGACCACCATCGCAGAAAAGCCTTGGAAGTTGCTTAGCAAATATTTGCCAATGTATGTAACTAATATTTCTACATTTTAGTTTATAGAGAGAATGGACGGTTAGATACTAGTGAATAGCAGCTTGCTGGGAGATTTTATACCTTTGTTTAGCACTGGTAATATATTTTGTCCTCCAATGGTTTGTCCTTTTGTTGGGCAAACAAGTTAGTAAATTGGCAGAGAGGACATATGTTTAGTTGTCCTCATGTGGAAGTCTAGGGGTAACTTAGACACAGGAAGATTTTGAAGGAATTCAGTAAATTTTACAAAACCGCAAAATTTTTGTCTCAAGTTTTTCATCCAATTAAAAGAATTAAAAAAAAAAGACTGTTATTCTGGGTTTTAAATAAAAACTGTGGACCGGATCCAGAATTACGCAAAACAGAGTATTTACGTATTCAGAATGTGTAAGTACGCGTGAGTGTTTTGCGCATATGTGCACACAGCGGTTATGCATCGAAGCGCTATGAATGATTTTGTATTACGCACTGTCAGCCTTTCTGATGATGGCGCACAACAACCTGCCATGCGTGCAGGGCATACTGTACACTTGGTGAGCTGAGCTGGGGGGAGGCTTGGTTAAGCCCCTACTGCCTACTGTACCAACGATTCTTCATCATGCCTCAGCGCCATTTTACGTGGGCCACCCTCAGGGCCGGTGCTAGCATGTCTGGCACCCCCCCTGCAAAAAATAAATTTGCGCCCTTCTCCCATCACGTGTCTCCAGCCCCCTCCTCCAGTATCCCCATCTTGTGCCTGCAGTCCCCCCAAAACTACCATCATGTGCCACCAGCAACCCCAGTACTCTTATAATGTGCCTCCAGCCCCCTCCAGTACTCCTATAATATGCCTTCAGACCTCTCAAGTACCCCATAACCTCCAACATGACCCATTCCATTAGGTACAAAATACTCTGCTCCTCAGTTTCCAACTGTCAGTTACTATGGTAACCACCAATATCAGTTAATTAATTTAAACCAGGTGAGTGACAGTTGGAAGGCCAGGAGCGGATTAAATAGTACCTAATGGAATGGGCCATGTTGGAGGGTCTGGTACTCCTATCATGTGTCACCAGCCCCCCCTTTCCCTCCCCCCCAGGATTCCCATAACGTGATACCAGCCCCTAAATTGTTATTATACTTATGTGAGTCTTCCTGCACGGCGCTCTCCTCCTCCGGCAGGCAGCTCATACAGGAACTTCCTGCATGAGTGCCTGAGGCAGTTAAACAGAGCAGCTGACATCAGCCGCTCTATGTAACTGTCGTGGCAGCTCATGCAGGAACCTCCTGTATGAGCTGCCTGCCAGTTTCCATCTACGGCAGCGGGGGATAGCAGGCAGAGGGGATCGCCTCTCTGGCTTGGCGCCTACCTTCCTTGTGTTCCGCCGGTACTGGCCACCCTGACATGTACATAATACTGGATTGCACTACACGGGAGTTATGAATGCAGTGTGTATTTAATGCTAGATCTGGTCCTGTATTTCTCATCTTTTCCTGATGATAACATATTAATAGGATAAATAATAAAAGCTTTCCTCAGCCCACAGCATGGTGCTTCTCTTGGTTGGTGATCATTTGTACAGTCACATCTACTAGAGAGCAAGCTACAAAGACCTCAGTACTTTGTACTCCAAAAACACAGCTGCTTTTTGCATAACCCAGTCAGTAATATATATATAAAAAATTAAATCAAGAAAGGGGGCGCTCCATGGTGCAATATCGTTTATTTTCTCCAGCATAAATGTTAAAACAGAGTGTAAGGTAAAATCATTCCGCGTACTAGATAGTATAGAAACGTGGTCAGGCTTGTTCTAAACAAGCACAAAACATAAGCCAAGCCCGGTCATTATCAGAGGGTCGGAGTCCCAGCGTCCCGAGAACGTGGACCATCGATACCTTCTATAGCTTTCAGTGAGAAAAGGAGACCAGGAGGCTGAGATTCCGGAGGCTTGGAAAAATGTGTGCCCCGGGCCTACGCGTTTCGTCACTCTGGACTTCTTCAGGGGGTGTTGCTTGACACACTGGACGTCCGTGGTATAAGTACTCCTCTCGCGTAATGTATAATATATATATATTCTGAAATAACAGGTAATTTACCTAAAAATAATGTGAATGCAAAAGAATAAAATGGGAAATTTCCTCTCAGGAGAAAGGACAAACAAGAAGTTCTACCATTTATTCCTGCTTTATAAACCCTTCTTCTCGGTCTGGTACTTTTCTGAGCATTCTGTGCAGTTTGTGATTCTCAGTCAAACTTGCCAACATTGTTTTAATCCCCTCCGGGATCTCCCTGAGCTGACAGCCTCCAGGCACCTGATGATGTGAGTCTTGTCACTAAGCCCCACTGAACAATGATGTGGATCACTGCACTGTTAAGTGCGGTCCTTTAAGAAATGACTTACTATGCATGTGTAGTAGGTCATTTATGCAGTCTACATACCATATAGATGCGTAAATTGAGTAAATTCAGTCTTTAAAGAAATTTAAGAAGGAAGAGCTGTGTGCGGCAGCTTCTGTCCTTTTCTAAGAAGAGTGGCTGGGGGGAGCGATTTAAATGAGCCGGGGAGGGCTGGGGAAGGGATCACTACGTGTATTTTCCTTCTTAAGAAGGAAAATAAGAAAGGTTACTTAAGAAAGCCCTATGGGCCTGATCGAGACCTACGAAAAGCCGATCTGCGCATGCGCCAGCCAGATGTTGTCATGGATCGGGTAAGGAAGGGGCCATACGCCCGCACAGGGGGAGTGTCGGGGAAAGTGAACGCCGATACGCTGTGCTTTAGTAAGCACAGTGCATCGGCGTAGGTCTGGATCAGGCCCTATGACACTCTTAAGTGCTATAAGGTTCCTAAAAATAGGGGTGGGGTGGGTTGGGGGGCAGATGAGTTTGGTGCGGATACTGCGGCATCTCTGATCTGTGAATTTGGTACTCAGTTACCACCCAGTCATGTTAGAATGATTAGTAAATATTAAAGCACTACGTTATCTGAGCAATGTGGTTAATATAATGTCATATAATTATAAGTATTGAATTAACAGAAGCCAAGGTTGCTGCATTGTCATCTGCTTTCTATTAATAAACCCTTTCTACAACAATATAATTGCCAACATCTGACAATCATAAAACATAAAACAACAATTTAATTTATTCAGTAAATATTGCTAATTTACATAAGATTGTTGACCTTCTTAGCAATTACAACATTTAGGATATGAGGATATAACATGTCACCTCAGTGCAAGATACACCGCCTCTGAGCCTGCTCTGGCTGTGCACAGGACACACCTCTTCTGGCTGAGCACAGGACACACCTCCTCTGGCTGTACACAGGACACACCTTCTCTGGCTGTGCACAGGACACACCTCCTCTGGCTGTACACAGGACAAACCTCCTCTGGCTGAGCACAGGACACACCTCCTCTGGCTGTGCACAGGACATACCTCCTCTGGCTGAACACAGGACACACCTCCTCTGGCTGTGCACAGGACACACCTCCTCTGGCTGTGCACAGGACACACCTCCTCTGGCTGTACACAGGACATACCTCCTCTGGCTGAGCACAGGACACACCTCCTCTGGCTGTACACAGGACATACCTCCTTTGGCTGTACACAGGACACACCTCCTCTGGCTGTACACAGGACACACCTTCTCTGGCTGTGCACGGGACACACCTTCTCTGGCTGTGCACAGGACACACCTTCTCTGGCTGTGCACAGGACACACCTCCTCTGGCTGTACACAGGACATACCTCCCTTCCATAAGCATAGACACACCTCCTCTGCATGAGTGTATTATACCTCCTTTGCCTGAGTGTATTATACCTCCTCTGGCTGAGTGCATTACACCTCCTCTGTCTGAATCTCTGACTCTGACACACCTCCAATGGCTGAGCACAGGACACACCTCCTCTGGCAGTGCACAGGACACACCTTCTCTGGTTGAGCACAGGACACACCTCCTCTGGCAGTGCACAGGACACACCTCCTCTGGCAGTGCACAGGACACACCTCCTCTGGCTGAGCAAAAGACACACCTCCCTTCCATAAGCAAAGACACACCTCCTCTGGCTGAGTGTATTATACCTCCTCTGGCTGAGTGTATTACACCTCCTCTGGCTGAGTGTATTACACCTCCTCTGTCTGAATGCAAGACTCTCTCTCCTCTGGCTGAATTCCACATGTAGAAGCAATCAAAAAATGTTTCTTTTTTTTCTTCTTGGAAATGTTAAAGGATTTGTGTCCCAAGTATGTGTACAGTACATGTGTAAATATGTGTGTTTGTGTGTGTGTGATTGTGATATGGGAAAGGTGGCAGGGGGGCACAATGTTGTTATGCAAGATGTTTTGATACGTAAAATAGTAAGATAATTGTTTTAAAATGAATTCCAACCTAATAATATGAGGCCAGACCAGCCAATCAGTAACATGCACTGCACCATTGCACCTCTTCTAAATTTCCATGAACACAGTAACTTTAATAATGTTAGATCTTTTCTCATTTATGAAATATGGAATTTTCCTCCAGCCCTATTCTCCTGGAAAGCAGTGATCTGAAATGCATGAATTATAAACTATAGGAGACAACATGTGAGGACTACATACATGTATATAGGAGGCCACTTAAATCAGTCTACTGAGTTCAGAACCAAAGCACAGTCATAAATACTAAGTGAATACAAGCTCTGCAAATTGCAAGAGTTCACGAGTCTCTGGGATGATTTCATGCCGTTGTCTTTTTAGCAAAAGCTGTGCTAAATCCCAGATAATGTGACGTTTATTTGGCTGGAGAATGAATAACACAATAAAAATACTGCTCATTAGCCAAGTGTCTTAGGGTGAGTTCAGAGGATGGGGGTAAAGATATCTGTTCAAGAGATATGCAAAATTTTAACACAAAAAATAAATTACACAGCAAAACTTCATAAATTGTAAAAATGCTGCATATATATCTATTGTGGGAATCTGCCATTATTTATACATGCGATTATAGTCAATAGTCAACCTCTGGCACTTCAAGTGTTGCCAAACTACAATTTCCAGCATGTTCCAAAAGCATAGACATAGGTTATGCCTGGGTTTGGAAAAGTGTAGATGTTGCTCAGAGCAACCAATCAGATTTTAGCTGACATTCTCTAGTATGTAACAGGAAAGTGAGAGCTAGAATCTGATTGGTTGGGCAACATCTCCACTTTTCCAAACCATCCTTCTAAGGGGCCCTGGTGGCCACCAGCAGTCTAAGGTACCAGTGGTTCCCAAACAAAACACAGTGAAAGAACTGATTGCTTTGAGCCTCCTCATAGAGCCTCTGTCATCTGCTCCCTTGATAGGTTCTGCATACATCATGTTCCTGTTGGCGCTAGAGATGATCTGAACCCCAATATCCAGCCCTTGATTCCCTAGTCTGCCAATTCCCAGTCTAGTGAGCATGCATGGCCAGCGTTCACCACATAAGCCTAATAGAAGAGTTGTTTGCTGTCCTCTTGAGAGTAGGGTAAAGGTATGAGGAGAAGGAGACACCTCCATGTCTCATAGTCCCTCACCACTTGCCTTCATATCTTTAAATGGGACCTCAGTACTCAAACTTCCTACTACTATCTTACTGCTTACATAATGACACCACCTGCTACTTCCTTACGGTTCCAAAAACACCTCATTACACATACCCCCTGCTACTGCCTCCATCTTCCTATAAAAGTCTTCACATTTCATATCTCCTCACTATTTCTAAAATGCTTGAATTTCCCACACCTGCTGCTAATGCCACCATATCACATATCTCCTACCTCCGACTTCCTAAACAGGACTGCACTAATTATATCTCCTGCTACTCCTTACTGTTCCTAAGATGACCTGGTTGCCACACACACCCGCTGCTAATGTCACACTGTTCATAAGTGTGGCCTTACTACATACCCCTTGTGCCTTTTTGTTTCAAAAAGGGCCTCACCGCCTGCAATTTTTTCCACAGCCTCAGTGTTACTAAATGGGACCTCATTACTCCACCTCCTGCCTCAAAGTCCCTAGACCTGACCTACCTACCCACACCACCTTCTACTGCCTCACTGCTCCTAAGATGACCTCACTACTGTACATGCCATGCACCTTCTACTTACACCTCCCTGTTCCTAACATAACTTCACTAAAAACAAATCTTTCTATAGTCTTAGTGTTTCTAAATAGGACCTTGTTACTACACCTCTTGCCTCAATGTTCCTAGATATGACAGGCCTGATCCAGACTTAAGATCCTTTTATGTACATAAACGTGCCTTTTTTTACGCACAACTAAGGATAATGCCCTCCGCCTGGCACTCCCCTCTAACGTACGTACCTTGGCCGACGTGTTCAGAACCTACCTTAACTTTTCCTTGCGTATCTTTGGTCTTTTGGTACCTAACCCAGCCCATATTGTACAATTTGAATGCCTCTGCCCACAATGCGTATTTTCGGCTTCTGTACGGATGTTACACCCTATCGAACGGAGTCACGTGACAGACTTTGAAAAACGCGTCAGTCAGCGGAACCCAGGACCAGGAGACATTCACCAGGACAGCAGTGATGGACTTTTGGCAGCTAATCCTTTCGGTACCTTTAACATCAGGATACAGCCCCACTTCACCTCCTGTTTTTTTTACCATCTCCTGGTATGAACTCCTGTTCCTTCTTTTATGTTTTTATTATTGTGGATTTGTATTAATAAATTGTTTGTTATCTATATTTTGTCTCCTTTCCATATCCCCCATTGGGGGAAAGGTGATACTACAAGCATCAAATCTACCTCATCTACCATTGAACTTATCAATTATATATTTTATTTACTTATTTATTGTTCTATACGTACTGGTCATACTCATACTCATATTTATATTTATAATTGTTCACACTGATACTTCCCACTGTGGATTTTAGCGCTGATTAAATTCACTTTACATTTTATTTCTTATCCGTAGGTCAGAATCCGGTCCATGGTTCTCAGAGCCAGATTTACGCATTCGCAGTTCATTTCCACAGCCTGACCTACACATGCGTAAATTGGCTGCTGTTATTAAGTCTGAATTAGGCCTGACCTTCCTACCCACACCTCCTGCAACTGCCTCATTATTCCTAAATGTGACTTTGTTACCTCCTCAATTTCCACCTGCTTTCCTCTTATGATCAAAGTCTGGATCCCGTCCTATGATCCTAAATGTGCCTTTGTTTCCCACAGTACATCACCTGCTACTGACTCAACGTGCTTGAAGGTGACCTCATCAACACAAGGACTGGAATAGTGACATTTGAAATGGTCTCACAGAGAATTGTGTTGGTGACTTCTTTTTCATCCTAAAGACCTGAGATCCCTTTATAGTGAGAAAGATTACATTGCGGATCAGGATCTAATAAAGATAATACACATAAATACCACTGGGAAGGAAATCTTTTCCAGATGTCCATTGTTCAGTTCCTGCTAAGATTCAATCAGAATATAGCTCTACTCTACACAATTTACACCCAGTGTGATGAGTTCCAGATCCCTTGTCTGATCTTTCTTCCTCAATGTGTTACAGACGATTCATTAGCTTGATTCTATGGGTTACAAACTTTAAGCTGTCTGCCATATTATTCAACTTAGATGCCGATTACTCACCTAGACGTTAACCTAGAGGAACTTCACCAATATTAGAAAGCCGATTTAACCCATTTCATTTACATTTGTGTTTATCTCAAGCATGTTTATTTTCTCCAGTAGATTGTAACTCATTTTCTAACAGTCCCTCTTATGGGGGTGTGGGTCGTTCTCTCCCAGCCAGTTTCGAACTGGTTGGGATATGGATTGCCTATGCCTCGATGAGTCATAGCAATCGATCCCCGGAGCACCGGACACGGAGATCCGATAGTCTAATAACTATCCCCATCTCTTCCCCTAGTTCTGACCCTAACCCTCCCCTGCCATTACCCTAACCCAAACCCTCCCTTCCCCGCAGCCTGACATAACCCTCCCTTCCCTGCAGCCTGACCCTAACCCTCCCTTCCCTGCAGCCTGACCATAACCCTTCCTTCCCCGCAGCCTGACCATAACCCTCTCTTTCATGCAGCCTGTCACTAACCCTCCCTTCTCCATAACCTGACCCTAATACTCCCTTCTCTATAGCCTAACCCTAAGACCCCCTCCCCACAGCCTGACCCTAACCCTCCCCTTCTATGGCCCTGCCCCTAACCCTCCCTTCCTAAAAGCCTAACCCTTACACTAAATCGGCAGTTGCGGCAGGTCTGGTGAAAATAGAGAGTGGGGACTCCCACCGCTCTTATGGACCCTGGCTGCCTGGGTGTGTTATATACTTAAATGATATCACTGGGTCAGGGTTTTCCCTTCCTATGTGAGCTCCATGCTGAATTTAAGATCGGACAAGTTATTTTAAAAAACAGACCAACATCTATTGATCATCCACTCACAAGAATGAATGTTTTTTAGCGGTAGACATCCACTAATGGTCTTATATCCGCTTTATTCTCAAAATGAAGACATCCTCAGTCAGCTCCTGTTAATCATTTGAGATTTCCTGGAAAGTAGATTATGGGGTAACATCTAGGTGATAAGAAATGGGTGGAGTTCAGGAATGTGCAGATGATGTAGAGGTTACCCAGCCACACAGAGTGGGAACACCCTAAACCATCAGGCCTATGGTGCCACATCCAAAACCTGATCTGTGTCATTATTTATCGTGATATATCACTGGACACAACCTTCCACCTCCTCTGTACAAATCACTGTCACTTCTGCTGTCACGTATCAGCTATCAACCAACTGGAATCAGCAAAAAGCTACCGGAGAACGGTTTACGTATTAATGTCACCAATATTATTGGGCTGATTCACAGTTAAGAGTGAGTGAGGTGCAGACAGTTCCGCAACTTATTCACTCGTCCTGTCCCTGAACCCGCTCTCTGTTTTTAGGTACCTTTTGGCACTTAAAAGAGTGCCATAGGGCTACCCGTTTTTACCATGCGTAAGAAGCAAACTACGCACGGAGATTGGCTCTTCCCATCCCCCCCACCCACCTCCTCCCCAAGGCTGCCTTGGCATGCTTCCTCCTGCCTAAGCTACTACATGCGGTCTTTAAATGAACTACTACGCATGCAAAGCCGAAGCCTCTTAAGTATGAATCAGACCCATTTGTATTATTATTATTACTAATATAACGCATATTTATATAACCCAATTGTCCGCAGCTCTTTACAGAGAATGCTTGGCATTCACATCAGTCCCTACACCTATTGGAGATACATACTAAGGTCCCTCCCTAACACATACATACACACTCACACACACAGACACACACACACATGGGCACCAATAACTGTGCTACACCTCTTAACAAGACATCTGTCTTTAAATTTATTTCACTCTTCTTTACATCTCTCCTTTTCTAGCAGTATATCTTTCAGAATTGAGTTTGATCTCTGGTTTTATTTTATCCCCTCTTGACCTTACCACCTCCTTGTGTTGACACTGACGGTTTTCAAGGTCATTCCATACCTTGTTGTACTCTGGCTTCTAGCAATAACTAATCTTTTTTAATATAAGTCCTGCCTGCTAGTCATTCATTAATAAACTATATTAGACTAGTATGTTTATCACCCTCACTAGTATGTGTTCTGCTCTGCTCTTAATGTGGGTCAGTGCCCTTAGTTTGTAGACTAGTTATGTAGACCATTGGTGACAGGGATAGAGGAAAGTATTTTACATGTATTAATCCTTCTTGTGTAGAGTTGTAGTTAGAAATACTATCCCAAGGGCAATAAAGGTAATCGAGTGCCCTCAAGCCCTCAACTGTTAACCAAATTATCTTGCACCCACTTCAGCTTCAGCTTTCTCCTGTTCTCAAAGATTCATTGTGTGTTATATATATTTTTGACATTTATGTGTGTTCATGCATTGAGGTCAATAGTCCATCTCCACTGACTTTTCTGGTGTAAAACCACAATTCCACAACTGCTTGTCATAAGGGATTGCATGCAACATGTGGTTTCACTGGTAATTGAACGTGTTTAGCTCATATACAGCGAGTAAACATCCTTAGAATGTTTGGAACTGAATGTGAGCTTGTAATTGAGCAAATCTTTATGGATCTGATTCAATTAACCGGGAAGAAGGGATTAATCACGAAGTGCGCCTATTCCCATGTATTACAGTAAGTAAATTGCGCAGATTTTAATACGCACCTCTATTTCGATAGGGTCGTTCTCTCCCAGCTAATTTCGAACTGGCTGGGAAAATGATTGCTTCTACCTCGAAGAGGCATAGCAATCGATCCCCGGAGTAACGAACATGGTGCTCCGAAAGGTAAGTAAGGATTCTAACGCCTACCCTCTCCCTAACCCTTACCATGACCTCCCCTTCTATTACCCTAACCCTCCCTTCCCCGCAACCTAACCCTAAGTCTTCCTTCTCCGAAGCCTGACCATAACCGCCCTTCTATGGCCCTAACCCTAACCGTCCCTTCCCCAGAGCCTAACCCTAACCCTCCCCCTAAGCCTAAAAGTCCCTGGAGAGCTTACTCACATCTCCGGTGGTCCGACAGCAGCGGTTCCGAAAATGAATGGGTGAGTATGCTGATCGCATCCTCACCCATTCATTAAAAAAAATCTAAAATGGCTGCCATTCAAAATAGAGACAACCGGTTGTCTCTACTTCACAATGACAGCCATCGGTGCGGGGGACTGCCACCGGGTGCGTATTAAAAATCGTGGTTAATTGAATCTAAGTGCAGATTTATATACAGAAATATCCCGATCGACGGGTGCAAGCTAAAGAGCAGGCATCTAACAACGCCGTACAACAGAACACAGATGGGCGGTCTACCTAGAATACTAAGGTGCACACAACGGCAGGTCTAGATCCCTACACAAGCACAGCGGGTCACACACATACACAGAGAAGTCAATGTCAATGCCTCTATGTGACCAACTACATTCCCTATCCACAAGAGATCAAAACGCAAATGCAGGATAATTTACTGTAGCATATTCCGGAAATGTTAGTTATGCTTCAGTCACAATTAGAATGCATTAAAAGTACAATCAAGTATGAATCAATGGATAAATGTATCGATTGTGTGAGCTAGTTTTTACTGTATATTGACTACATACGTCCCAACCCTTCCCTCCCACTATATACCCTTCAGAAGACAAGCGGTTGTGTAGGGACTTGCGTTTCGGCCTATATTGCACGCAATTGTGTACACTTCATTTCTGAGGCTGTGCAATGCTATGTCACACTGGGATACAATGCCATCAGGCGCACTATCACCTTACAGTCCTATAGTTTGTATCTGTTACGTGGTTCTACCTCTAAGCAATGATAGATATAATGTGTAACACTGTGGGGAAACATGTGGAACACCAGCAGCTGTCTGGTCTACTTTGGAAGCTTTAAGGAGTGCTTCTAGGTGAGTTGGCTATCATTGGTATCTGACATCTTGTCAAATCTGTGGTAACGACTCTAGTCCTGATGTGTAGCACTATGCCCCCATACACACTGCTGTCTATACACCTGTGGATCAATAAATAATGGTCCCATAAATCTTCGCTGCAATAATATGTTCGCCCACAAGGTGGCGCTATGCAGAAATAGGAATGGGATCCATTTAATGAAGATCGTGTGTCAGTATACACTGGTTTTCTACAGACATCGGGACATCGTTGATCGTGTAAAATTAGGAGCTTCCAAAGATCCAATTATAGCAGTATGGAAGTATAGAGTAAGATGTTGGAGCTATCTGATGATTATCGTGGGATCTGTATGATATTCGTCAGATAAGCCTCCAGTGTATTCCCAGCTTTAAATGTAACAATTAGCTTATCATATATTTGCACATGTGAGTAACTAATATTCCTGCATTTTAAGTAATAAATCTGTTTGGTGAGGAATTTTCTTATTTCTTTCTTTCTATTTATTTAGATTACTGCTGCCTTCCAAGCACCTGTTGATTAGCTTACAAATGTATTAGAGGACCTACCATTTTGTGTAACATCATATATGCCAATCCTGGAGTTTTGGGGCAGAGCTCCCAAACTCCAACAAGTTACATCGTCCTCCTTCATCTTGCACAGTGTGGCTTGATGAGAACATCAAATGAGTGCCCCTCACCACGGACAGTCAACGGGCAACATCAGCAAAATCTACCCCAACTTTATTGTCAAGGTGCAAAATGGCTCAGTATAGCCAAATGTATTACTCTAAGTTACATTGGACTGGATCCAGACTTAAGTAAGTGCTTATTAGTAAATTAGTTACTCCTGGGCTAAACCATGTTGATTGCAGGGGAGTCATATTTCATCTGTTGCAAACAGTATTAGAGTTGAGAGGTGATGTTTCCTATCCCAAGTCTAAATAACAGTGTGGTCAGTATCTGTGTGCAGTAAGCAATTCAAAGATATATCCCTGCATGCAAAGAATACAATTAACTTGACTCCCCCTGCAATCAACATGGTTTAGCCCAGGAGTAACTAATTTCAAGCACTTACTTAAGTCTGGATCCAGCCCCTTATTATTAATTGCTGATTCTATGGAACACCGGTTATTCTACATGGCCTGAAACATATACAGACATATTTTAATTATAATGGTCTTTGTCAGGGGTGTAAGGTAACAGATATAGCAAAGCTCATTATAGCAAAGAGTCTGGATGGGTGGAACTAGGTGGAGCCAAGAGGGACTGGGGGCGGAGCCAGACAGGACCGCTGCCTGATAGAAGCTGTCAGAGGCTGACAGCTTAAAAAAGCGTTCGTCACTCCATGTATGAGCACAAGTTTAAGCTGTCAGCCTCTGACAGCTTGCTTACAGTGCAAGTGGAGCAGCTGCCATGGGCCCCTTTCTCCTCCGGGCCCCGTAGCTGTTGCACACCCCCTGCAGTTAAGCCCCTGGTCTTTGTATTAGTAACATGGACTGAGCTATTAGGCTGTCCTACAAGCAGCGTTCCTGGCGTCTGGCATGGCATCACTGAAAATTCCAGACATCTTGTTGATGGAACAAAAGGAGGGTTATGTGAGTGGGGGGGGGGAGAGGTACAGGTTATGGTCAGAGTGAAGAAGGCGTTTAAGGGAGTATGCAGCGATGATGGATGACTTGTCAGCATAACAGAGGCCTTTGTAAATCAAAGTTAGTATTTTAAATCTAATTGTACAAGACATAATAAAGCAGCAGTAGGGATGCATGTGCAGAAACAGATGTAGCCAGTATCCTCTGGACGTGAAACAATGTGTTTCGGGGGAATGGCTGCTGATAAGATTCAGCACATTGCTTGATTTAGGACATGATGAGTTTGTGAATTCAAGTTTTTTTGCTCACTGAGCCAGGATGGATAGCAAAGCAGTATAACCAGGAACTGAATGTGAAGAATGAATGGGCTGCAAGGTGGCAGATAACGAGGAACGACCTTTACACTGTGTCAAAATGCTGGAAGATAATGAGAATTAATCTGCTCGTGGTACTTTCTGGTTTACAGTTTGGGTGGTTTTAGCCCCTAAACTGCTATAAATTACTGTAAACCAGATTTTCTCACCTCGGAAAAATGTCAGCATTATGACCTTGAGCAGGAATAGAGGTAATTTATATATGACAAGCACTGATAAGTGTTTTTATTCGTCAGCCATGTGCATACACACAGTTATATGCTACAAATACCAACTCAACTGAATATCAGGGAGATAGTGAAAGCATCTTCTAGGTAATGCACCTGAGGGGTGTGTGTGTCATGTTCCACCTAAGGGAAGCTTCCTATACCGTCAAAGGGGATGTGCCCTGTACCGCCAAAGGGGTGTGTCCTGTACCGCCAAAGGGGTGTGTCTAGATAGACCCATAGGAGTACCTAGCGCTCCCAGGAAAACTATTTAGTCAGTACAAAATGGCAACATCATTATTTAATTGTTAAATGGTCAATGGTAAATGAAACAATGTATTTAAAGAACTTGATTGCAAACACTGTGAACGCTGAATTCTTCACCTTCAGAGACAAAGCAAAAATTAGGTGACACACTAGACTGACAAGAGTCTCAAATGCACTTTTCATTTCTGTTTCCATTATTGAAGTCATGGGGCCAGAATTACTAAGCTGCAGTATAGGAAAAGTGGAGATGTTGCCCATAGCAACCAAACGGATTCAAGCTCTCACTTTCCTATTAAACACTAGAGAATGTCAGCTAGAATCTGATTGGTTGCTATGGGC
>WWET01001907.1:113971-124220 GCA_011038615.1 Limnodynastes dumerilii | reverse complement strand
TAGGATGCCATATCTGAATGCTGTCATCATACCGCAAGAGGTTAAGATGGCACACCCTCCAACATGACCCATTCCATTAGGTACAAAGTACTCTGCTCCTGAGCTTCCAACTGTCAGTTACTATGGTAACCACCTTTGTTGTAGAGACAAATGGTTTTTTAAATATCAGTTCACCTGGTGAGTGATGGTTGGAAGCTCAGGAGAAACGTAGAATGTACCTAATGGAATGGGTCATGTTGTAGGGTCTGAGATGGCGATTTTAGGAGCTGAAACAGCATCAGGGAGATGACCCAATATTCAGGGAGAGTTGGAGAACAGAGATTAAACATATTGGGCTGGATCTGGACTTAAGAAAGAGCTTGAAAATAAGAGAGGAAAGTTACTCCTGGGCTAAACCATGGTGATTGCAGGGGAGTCATATTTCATCTGTTGCAAACAGTATTAGAGTTTAGAGGTGATGTTTCCTATCCCAAGTCTAAATAACAGTGTGATAGTAAAGCTGGTCAGTATCTGTGTAAAGTAAGCAATTCAAAGAATCTGTGTGCAGTAAGCAATTCAAAGATATATCCCTGCATGCAAAGAATACAATTAACTTGACTCCCCCAGAAATCAAGATGGTTTAGCCCAGGAGTAACTTTCTTCTCTTAATTACAAGCTCCTTCTTAAGTCTGGATCCAGCCCTTTGTAATCTGCTAGAACAATGCTTTTCACAACCTCTTCTTTAACTGTGGTGCCACCGTTCCAGATAAAGACGGGGCATTCTCTATTTGAGAGCTCTGTCCAACTGGTTAAGTTAATATATGTATGCCCAACCCACTTTTGTCACAGCAAGGAAATGGTGTACTGCACATAGGGAGGTGGTTAAGGGGGTATCCAGCACTATCAGAGTAATAATACTACATCCCAGTGGTGTGGTGTGGTAATGCCCAATTCAAAATACTGACAGATGACATAACTACAACTCCAGCTGTAAGTGTCACAAATCCACGGCCACCAATGTGGGGAGGTATGTGGATACAATATTGGCGTGTGCCTTCAGGTAAAAGACAAATTTAAATGTAAAATTATTTGGAATTTCTATAATTAATTTTGGCTTAAAGCTGATTTAGGAGCAACTAAATAGAAAAAAAGGAAGCTTATTTTCACCTTGGCTAAACGCTAATGTCATCCGGAAGCGGGTGGGGTGGAAAATGTGCAGACCTGTTCTGAGGATAAATTTTTGCCGTATTTGCCGCAGGGGCGAGGCTATGGTTTGAAACCCCCTAGGGGCAGCTCTACCCTGAGGGTCTGGCAACCTCTGTGGAAGAAAGTACAAATCGGGAGAATTGGCAGTGAACAAGTTGTGCTGGAATAACTAAGAATATAAAACCACCTGTTATGGATCTAAAATATACGTAAAGTAAAAGGCTTTGTGATCTCCTCTAAAAACATATAAAAAAAACACCTAGTGAATACCTAATACAGCATGGAATCTGGTAAAGGACTAAAACAACAGTTGTGTACTAATTCCCGGCGAAGAAATCGCAACACCAATTTCTCTAATTCCTCTAACACCAAAATGCTGACAAGGAAATAATACCGACACTGTGAAAATCCCTACACATAAAATCCCGACACACAAAAATCCCCACTAAGAAAAAACACTGACACTAAAAATACCTACACATAAAATCTGACAAACAAAGATCCTGACTAGGAAAAAACACTGACACTAAAAATACCTACACATAAAATCCGACAAACAAAAATCCCGACTAGGAAAAAACACTGACACTCTAAAAATACCTACACATAAAATCCCGACACACAAAAATCCTGACTAGGAGAAAACACTGACACTCTAAAAATACCTACACATAAAGGGCTGTATGCAGACCGCGTATACGCAATCTACGTTGCAAGAAGTAACGTAGATTACGTTACAAAATTACTGCGCATGCACAGTAGCACTTTTCTGAAAACTCCTGCCACAATTGCAATGCGGCCGGACCCACTAAGAAAAAATATCGACACTTTGAAAATCCCTACACATAAAATCCCGAAACACAAAAAACCCCACGAAGAAAAAATATCGACACTTTGAAAATCCCTACACATAAAATCCCGAAACACAAAAATCCCCACTAAGAAAAAATATCGACACTTTGAAAATCCCTACACATAAAATCCGACAAACAAAAATCCTGACTAGGAAAAAACACTGACACTAAAAATCCCTACACATAAAATCCCGACACACAAAAATCCCGACTAGGAAAAAACACCGACACTAAAAATACCTACACATAAAATCCCCAAACACAAAAATCCCGACTAGGAAAAAACACTGACACTAAAAATACCTACACATAAAATCCCCAAACACAAAAATCCCCACTAAGAAAAAATATCGACACTTTGAAAATCCCTACACATAAAATCCGACAAACAAAAATCCCGACTAGGAAAAAACACTGACACTAAAAATACCTACACACCCACATAAAATCCCGACTAAGACATAAAACCATCACACAAAAATAGGCTAGGAACTAAAAGAAGCAGGGATGGGCCCGCTGCACCAATTCACTCCTGCTCCTACTTCTGGCATTTCTGGGGGCACAGAGGTCATGTACTGATACTCAATACATGCCCTCTGTACCCCCACCATGCCAAAGGCAAGAGAAGTGGGTGAATAGCTACAGAGTGATCCCCCCCGGTTCCCAGAGAGAGTGCTGTCATTTATCAGAGTTCAACAGACGCTGTCTTGGGAACAAGAGAGACTAAGAAGCAGGAAAGGGGGGGGGATGCACTGTACCAATTCACACCATTTCCCGGCATGGCATGTAATGCCCTCTGTATCCCCAGCTATGCCAGAAGAAGTAGTGCTGGGTGATTTGGCATGTTAGAAAGAGAAGCGCTGAGTAAATTAGTCCAGGTGCCCCAATTAACCCAGCGTCACCTTTCCTGGCATGGCTTGAATACAGAGGACATGCCAGAAGAAGTAGCGCTGGGTGAATTGGCATGTTAGAAAAAGAATTGGTGCAGCGGTACCCTCCTCCGCTAATTAACCGAGCGCTTCTCTGTATCCCCAGCCATTACGGGAAAAAAGAGCTTGTGTTAATTGGTACAGAGCAACCCCCCCCCTTCCCCCTGTCAGTTTTATTTCCTAGTCTGGATTTTTGTATGTCGATATTTTATGTGGATTTCTTCCGCTGAGATTTCTTGTGCCGGGAATATACTACCATCAAAACAATATGGTCAACAGAAAATGAGTGGCATACGCAAAAAAATAAATAAATATGGAAATAAGTCATCTGCAAAATCTTAAATGTGGGATTCCAATTTTTTTTCTCAAATTCCTGATCCCAATTCCATGAAGAGATGTACAAGATCTGGATTTTAGTAAGACGTGCCTTTAATGGCAAACTGTAATAAACCTAGGGCCATAGGTCCAGGAGAGACAGAGAAAAAATATGCAAAGTTATAAAATGTATTCATAATTACTGACTCTCCCGGAATTTTCAGGAAACTCCTGAATTTTGGGGATTGCTCCCGGAAAATCTCACAGATCTGGGCTTGACACAAGTGGTTGATTGCAAATCAAGGCCTCAAGCCACGAATGTTACTAAGGATGGACAGGGCTTGATTACATTGAGTCCAGCCCCATCCTTAGTAAGCCTATGAATGACAACTTTCATAAGACTGGGGGCGTGGCTTCAGACATGATTTGCATAAATCACACCCTCAAGCCCCGCCACCTTGTTGCACTTTCTTGTTTCTCCTGAAAGTCGGCAACTATGAATTTATTTAATCCAACATATATTAAAAAACAAACAAGATGGCAGCTTAAGCTTCTGTGAGTGCAGGATGGGCAGTTGTCACAGGCCCCCCTCTCCTCAAGGCCCCCCTATATATTGGGCCCTGTAGCAGCCACACTCCTGGCCCCTTATACTCCTTGCACTGCAACAAGTGTTATCAGGGAGTATCTGAAACTGTACCTACATAGCAGAAAAGCAGCTCCTGCTCTGTGAGCCCCCATTAAGGTTTACAAATGACTGTAAGAACAGGCGGCTTACGGAACTACAAGGCTCAGCGTGAATGCTGGTTGAACATGCTGAAACTTGCCAGGGGTTGCCTAAGCCTGGTATAAAGCCTGCAGGTGTGTAAAGCTATTCTTTAGGAATGCACAAATGAACTCTGACCAGATTCCAGAATAACCCCCTATACTACCCACAGCCCTGCAACACATATTTACCAGCTCAATTACAGCAAGCCATTGACTTTACACTGAGCCGGGTTCAATAGCGCTCAAACCTGAATCCCCTCCACGGTTACAGTTAAACACACATAACCAATACCAGTCCGAAGCAATTTGCCAGAGCCTTTGATGCGGCTGTAATTATGCAGGAATAGGGCCTCATCCACTAAACGGCTTTCATGATGCCAGAATTAGAACGTAACCTCTTAAACTATTCCATGAGTTTCTTTATCAGGAGAACATCAAAATGTGTCAGCTCCTTGCTGGAATTTTAACCACTTATAGGAGCCGCTTAAGATAACTTGCAAAGCGTTAAAGACGATTTAAGCTCAGATGGAGTTGTATTAGCAACCAATCAGATTCCAGATGACATTTTCTGGTATGTATTAGCAAAGTGAGAGCAAGAATCTGATTGGTTGCTATGGGCAACATCTCCACTTGCTAAGTAACTTTGGTCCCTTTTAATTCTACATGCCTAATCCCCACAAGAGGGGGCAGGGATAGGCATGCAGATGAGGGTGATGGGGCGGGGATAGGCATGCAGATGAGGGTGATGGGGCGGGGATAGGCATGCAGATGAGGATGAGGGGGCAGGGATAGCCATGCAGATGAGGATGAAGGGGCAGGGATAGGCATGCAGATGAGGGTGAGGGACGGGGATAGGCATGCAATAAGAACGTTCGTATTCTCCTTCTTGAGAAGTAGAGTAGAAATTAGAACATAGGGATGCCCTAGGACACTCCCCGTGTTCGTACTTACTTTTGCAGTCTCACGCCGACCAAACCCTACCCTAACTTTTCTGAGTGTAACCACGGGCGTCCATAAGCTCCTCACTTAGTTACGAGGCTTAGCACGCCCATACTGTACAATTTAAATGCCTCACCCCGCCCTCAGTGCGTATTTACGGATTTTGTATGGCAGGCACGCCCCCTCAAGTGTAGTAACAAAGCTGGTACGCTCAAGGCCCATACGCTCCGATTTTCATTGCGTAACAGCTGCCCCGAATGCGCAGTAAGTACAAATGGCCGTTTTTATGCTTACGAACACTGTAAAAACAGACCGGAGCATAGGTCTGGATCAGGACCTAGGTTCTTAAAAAAGGGGGAGGTGACGGGGAGGAAGCTTTAAGATAGGTGCAGATACATGCTTATATATATGTGCTTATCTACACATTCTTAAAGCCTTCCTAACTGTGAATATGATCCTAGAACTATAGACTCTACACACTAAAATAAACAAACCAAATATGTATACATATTCTTCATATATTCACAATTTTATGTTACCAGTTTATAAAAAAAAGTGGACCAGGTGAACCAGAAAAGGGACATGCAAGTATTATATATGCAGACTGTCTCCTTTCAGGTCCTCTTTTTTAGTCCCTTAGTTTATTAAAAAAAAGTAAAGTCCCCTTTATTTTTCAACCAATAAGAGCTCTTCTTTAGGCTGATTGACAGTTGCTTGTCAGAGCAGTCCCTGGAAATTCATAGCACATGTGAAAGGGTCAATTTCCTGGGTTTTTGTGGAACTATAATGTGGCTTTTTTTTAAAAAACTTTGCAATTTGTCCGGGAAAAACCTAAGTTGAAAATCCCAGCTTTTTCAAGGGTGGTGATGTGAAAGTGGTATAAATAAACCATATGAGTACAGTATCAGACTATGTGTCTGTTTATCTATTGAGGGGATTGACCATAGACACTTATTGGCTGCAATCTACCTTTGAAGTATAGTTATAGCAGTAGAGGAAAGCTTCAAACATTCATTGATAGAGAGGGGATCATTTGAATCTTGCAGCCAAGATATTTCTAATGACCATTTTATGAACTTTAATAGTCCATTAAGTTGTGGGGTTCAGGGATGTCCTTTAGTTATGGATGGAAGAGACAGATCTGGTCTCTGAGGTTGTTTTCCCTCAAGGCCCTTTACATATATTGGCTGCCCTCTACCTATGAAGTCAAAGAATCTGTAGCTAAGCACCAGAGGGAAGCTGCAGACATCCATTGGCTGAAAGGGGCCCATCTGAGCCTAGCATCTAAGATAGACCTAAAGACCACTGGCTAAGATTGTCCAAAAGATTGTCCAAAGGATCGCCCTTAGTTCTGGTGGAAGGCAGGTCTGAGTCCAAAGACCATTTTCTCCTCAGGGTCCTCTAGATTAAGGAGATGGGATAGAAATGGGAATTTTTGGCTTTTGGAAAGAGTCTGAAGGCTCTCTCTCATAGGGCTGGATCCAGACTTAAGAAGCAGCTTGAAATTAAGAGAGGAAGGTTACACCTGGGCAAAACCATGTCGATTGCAGGGGGAGTCAAGTTCATTGTATTCTTTGCATGCAGGGATATATCTGTGAATTGCTTACTGCACACAGATACTGACCAGCTTTACTATCACACTGTTATTTAGACTTGAACAGATGAAATATGACTCCCCTGCAATCAACATGGTTTTTCCCAGGAGTAACTTTCCTTTCCTAATTTCAAGCTCCTTCCTTAAGTCTGGATCCAGCCCATAGAGCTTATAGCACTTTAATCATTTGGTATCAGATCTCGTATTTGCAATACAATGATCACATCCAACCTGTTGTGAAACATGGTACTTCACAGATCATCATACATTGCAATTGACCCCGTCAGGCAGCCAACAGTGCTCTCCAATCACCATAAGGCCACAAAAATGTAGCTAGGTTTAAGTGACGTTTTCCAACCATAACGCAGCAATAAAATGATGTAATAAACCGAAGGCATAAAATAAAAATAAAATTGTGGTAGAGATTCTTTCAACTTGAATCCATCAAGCTCATAAATTGTGCAGCTATACTCCAGGGACTTCTGTTCCTTACTCTGTTTGGCTTAAATAAATGTTCCAGCACAATTATCTCATTATGTTATCACATTTCATGACACTTAGACAGCACTGTGCCACGAGCGATAATGACATTCTCATGAAAAGGGATCGCGTTTTGGGCTGTTTTTCAAGTCTTTTTTTTTTTTATTATTATTATTTATTTTACAAATGTGACTGAACTTTAAACCATTCAATTTATTTATGTTTTTCATAAAACAGGATATCATTTAATAAACCAAAAGACGGGGTTATTGCAGGATGTTGTATTGTAATTTAAACACATGCTTTATCACTGGCCTAGGAACTTGTTCTTCATCTGCAGCCAACATTTCTTCCTATACAGCAAAGATGAATCTTGTGCTAAAAGCTCGTTCAGCACAGAACAATCTTATTTGTGCATATTATTTGTACAACAATCTCAAGTGCTCCAAGCTGCATAGAAACATTAAATGTGGTTAGGGGTGAAAGTATGTAGCACTGAGCCTAACAGCATATTTCCAAGGGGGCCCTTACTATACAGCTCCAGCCTCCAGTCCCCTCTGCTTTGAAAGGTATTGAGTGGTGGCATCTTTGAGCAAGTGCAGTAATGTGCATGCACAGAAGTGAGCACCGTGCTCTTTTCAGAGCAGAGAGGAATGGAGGCAAAGTCGCTACAGTGGGCACGGGAGCAGGGGATGTCTCTGGGACCCTTACTCATATCTGGGCATCTTAGTAGTCACTCTCACTGTACTTATGCCACTCTATGTGGCTACAATAAATAAGCTTGTGGCAATCAATCCTTCACCAAAGCCACCACTTTGGGCAGTTAACTGCATACAAATTTGACTGATAACAGGACTCTGTTGTGCTCAATTTACCTTAGAACGCCATTGGCGGATTTTGCAAGCTATAATATGCAAATTATTATAGAAGTCACTTAGCATTTTTCTTTGTATTATATTAAAACCTGGAACTTGGAACAGCATAGGTGGGAAAATTGGTAAAATATTTATACAAATAAAGGATTGACACTTGGGGCCAGATTTACTAAGCTGCGGGTTTGGAAAAATGGAGATGTTGCCCACAGCAACCAATCAGATTCTAGTTGACATTCTCTAGTATGTAATAGAAAAGTAAGTGCTAGAATCTGGTTGGTCACTTTTCCAAACCCGCATCTTAGTAAATCTGGCCCTTGATGTCATGAGTTAGTGTTTAGTATTAGTGTGCTTTATGCAATTTAACAAAATTTGCTAGAGTTTTCATTCACCAAATATACAATGCACGGGATGCCCTGGGTGTGAGAAAGGGCACACAGCCTTGGGCTAATGGTTTTAGTAAATGGAGCAGCGTTATTTCTTTCTGCCACTCCTAATATATATATTTGTTTTTGACAATGTGAATCTTTGTATGTGGTCTAAATACAACATTGCAACATGACCTGGAGACCCAGTTATTTTCCTTCAGTCCAATACTATAAACAGTTATCTTGAAAATTGAAATTTACTACTATCCTTTGGTTTGTTTCTTCTATAATTCTGTAGCATGTGATGGATAACCATAGCAACCACAGTCAGGCTTCTTTTAACAGTCAATCAATCCAGAGGCTTTTATAAGACCCATTTTTTTTATCTCTTTAAAATATAGTTTAAAAATCTGTCTATTCTCATAACATTCTGCTAAACTCTCGTATCATTCGTAACTACAACATCTGAGAGATTTTAAAAATGAGATTTTTGTGGGAACAGCAAATTATATTTTTGCTTACAATGTAATTTTTTGTTTAAAGTAGAAATATAAA
This sequence comes from Limnodynastes dumerilii, assembly GCA_011038615.1. Taxonomy (NCBI): domain Eukaryota; kingdom Metazoa; phylum Chordata; class Amphibia; order Anura; family Limnodynastidae; genus Limnodynastes; species Limnodynastes dumerilii. The sequence goes on along the minus strand of WWET01001907.1, from coordinate 115,364 downwards.
TCTTCTAAGCTGTAGCTGTCCAGGTGCTGGGAAACTACGACTCACAACAAGTTTTGTCACGTATCTGCTGGGACTTGTAGTTTCATAACTCTTGGAGAGCCACAGGCTGGTCAGGCGTGTTCCATATGAAATTGCAGATAACGTTACTCTAAAACTCACTGGGGCTGTGAGTCAGTGAATATAGCAAATGTCCTCCTGAGGAAGCTATGTTGTAGTATTAGTGGGGGGTGATTAACATTGTTGCATGAAGGAAAATGCTTTGCTTTTGCTTATAGTCAAGAACTACCAAACTCTACAGAACTCTTTATTGTTACACTGCATTACGTTTCAGAAGATACAAAATATATTTTCATATCAATACCAGACGGGGCACTGTGTATTATTATTCTTACGGGGCACCATGTATTATTATTCTTACGAGGCACCATGTATTATTATTCTTACGGGCACCATGTATTATTATTCTTACGGGGCACTATGTATTATTATTCTTACGGGGCACCATGTATTATTATTCTTACAAGGCACCATGTATTATTATTCTTACTGGGCACTATGTATTAATATTCTTACAGGGCACTATGTATTATTATTCTTACCGGGCACTATGAATTATTATTCTTACCGGGCACTATGTATTATTATTCTTACTGGGCACTATGTATTATTATTCTTACTGGGCACTATGTATTATTATTCTTACGGGGCACTATGTATTATTATTCTTACTGGGCACTATGTATTAATATTCTTACCGGGCACTATGTATTATTATTCTTACTGGGCACTATGTATTATTATTCTTACGGGGCACTATGTATTATTATTCTTACTGGGCACTATGTATTAATATTCTTACGGGGCACTATGTATTATTATTTTTACGGGGCACTATGTATTATTATTCTTACGGGGCACTATGTATTATTAGTCTTACGAGGCACTATGTATTATTATTATTCTTACGGGGCACTATGTATTATTATTCTTACTGGAAACTATGTATTATTCTTTCACGGGCACTATGTATTATGATTCTTTAATGGGGCTCTATGTATTAATATTCTTACAGGGCACTATGTATTATTATTCTTTAATAGGGCAGGGTGTGTTTTAACTATTTAACAGGACAATGGGCCAGATCCAGAACAACGCTTGTGTGCGAATTTACGCGTGGCGGAGACGTAAAATCGCCTTTTGGTCCGTACTGCGCATGCGTGCCATAGAAAATACGCTCAGTAACGTAGCGTAATTGTGAGCGTATTCACGTATGTGTCACATAAATACTTACGTGTGGGCGTGCCAATTTTCCGTGAGTCAAAAATACGTCTGAAATACGCTAAGTAGGCGGGGGTTTGTATTTAAAGTGTACAGTATGGGCGTGCTTAGCTGC
>WWET01001907.1:77732-97068 GCA_011038615.1 Limnodynastes dumerilii | reverse complement strand
GTATATTTATATATATATATATATATATATATACACACACACACACACACATATATACATATACACATGCACACACCCCACAAGCACACCCTGTAAAATAAACATTTTATATGAAGCCCTTGGAGAGAGCAGCAGCTGCTCTGTGTATATGATCGGCACCTCCAACGTCTCCCAGCCGGTCTCTTCCTGGATGACATTGGAGGTGCTGATCACATACACAGAGCGATCGTGTACTCCGTGTACTGCATCATTTTTTTCTCAGTGTTTTTTTTTTTGTTCAGTGTGATGAGGGGGGTGACAGGCCCGCGGCACACCTACCAACTTGCTCCGGCACACTGGTGTGCCGCGGCACACCGGCTGCGGAGCACTGCTTATGTGCGTATATGTCTTCCGTGCGTGCGATTCAGTATAACCGTGCCCTCAATCATTCATTTAAATGCCTCCCCCCACCCACTTTCATGTAAATTTTCAAGTACATATTTGTACGCCGGCCCTCCGCACATGTCCCCAAGTGTGATTCACATGTCCGTGCCTAAAGCACTTACGTGCGTATATGCAATGTAACTTACGTAAATAAAGTTACTACACATGCACAGTTAAAACGTACCTAAAAATACGCACGGAACTCCGTGTTAAAACTGATCTGTGAATACGGCCCTAGGTCACTGTTTAAGGCCCAGCATGTATAAGGGTGGTTCTCCGATAAATTATAGTTGCCAACTCTCCCCGTTTATCAGGGAGACTTTCTGATAGGTGGGTGATGTCCCTGACTCCCTGAAGTTTAGGTGATCTCCCTGACTCCCTGAATTTTGCGTGATCTCCCTGACTCCCTGATAAGTGGATGATGTCCCTGACTCCCTGAAGATTGGGTGATCTCCCTGACTCCATGATAAGTGGATGATCTCCCTGACTCCCTGAAGATTGGGTGATCTCCCCGACTCCCTGATAAGTGGGTAATTTCAATGACTCCCTGAAGTATTTGCTAATCTCCCTGATGCTGATTTAGTTCCAGAAGTCATTGCAGTATGATGACAGAATATAGATTTTGTGTCCTATTTCGCTGCATTGAGGCCTATGGAGATGGCCATTTTCATGAAGCCCAAGAGGTAATAAAGACTGGCAATTATCTAACTATTACTTTAATAATGGAGGAAGACATGGGGCTAGATTTACTAAGCTGCGGGAAAGGAAAAGTAGAGATGTGGGCAATAGCAACCAATCAGATTCTAGCTGACATTTTCTAGTATGTAATAGAAACGTGAGAGCTAAAATCTGATTGGTTGCTATGGGCAGCCTCTCCACTATTCCTTTCCCGCAGCTTAGTAAATCTAGCCCATGGTCTCTTGTTAATCAGCAGCAGTGTCACCTATTGTTAGCTTTGCTATAAAGCTGAAGAAGTCAGGGGATCTCCTATACACAGTCTTAACAATAATACTGAAATAATTATTTACTGACAATATAGTAATCAAATGCTGGCATTTTTACTGAGAAACATATTTCCTGCAGTGCTAAACCCACCCATGAGGAGCTATTCACAAGACACACCCCTTTAGTTGTACAGGACACACCCTATTGGAGCAGAGCCTTGATAGTGCTTTCATAATTACCTGAAAGTCATGTTGTCTTGCTGCCAGTCTTTGATTACACCATAGGTCTCCATTGCAAGAAAATAGGAAACAATTTTGAACTGAATCAGCATCAGGGAGACTGCCAAATACTTCAGGAGGTCAGGGAGATCCCCCACTCTTCAGAGAGTCTCCCTGATATTCAGGGAGAGTTGGCAACTATGACTTATTAAAGCACTGCAAAGCTCCCAACATAAAGATGACCCCCTACCCCCTTCTGTCCCTTACAACTGAGTAGTGAGAGAACTGTACGTGTCTGATACGTTGTAGATGGGACACTGTAATTCAGTGTAAGAGTCTGTCTGGAAAGATGTTTGAGTGAAGCAGATTATTCCTGTCCCATGTAGGAGGTTAAAGCCTGCAGTGAGAAGCACTTGATGCTGACAATGTGCAGACAGAGGGTTGATAGCCCTGTAAGGAGCCTGGAGGTGAGAATGATCCTAAACACTGCGAGCAATGCTCAGTTCTTTCTAGTCAAATGGAATGTGTTACAGTCCCATATTCTCTGTATTATACACAGAGTGTGTGATGAAAGCTCAGCTGAGACGAGATATCAATAAACATGTAGTGGGCCCTTTATTCTGTGTTTTAATGTTTCCCCATTGCCTCCATAGAGGTCGTGTCATTATTTCTGCCACCAAGAAGAATAGCATTGAACAGAGGGGGAGGGGCTTTGCTGCAATTCTTATACTTAAGCTTGTTTATGGGCCAAATGTGGGAGAATGACCCTCTTCCAGGTATCCTCATCTGCTGCTCGAATTCTGTGACACCCCCTAACATGTGGATGTGATTTACCGATGCCAAGTTTTTCCAACACTGACTTTCTAATACGTCCTTAATTTCCTGATAGTAGAAAGTACTACTTTACGTAATCTACGTATCGTTTCGTTATATAGATTGTGTATATGCGGTCTTCAAAGACTTAAACAATATGTAGATTACGTAAAATAGTTACTACGCATGCATAGTAGCTACTATCGGGAAATTAAGGACGTATGAGGAAGACGTACGGAGTTCTGAATCCAGCCCCCTAACCTAAATTCCTTAATCATATTCCTAACCCAAATTCCTAATCCTAACCCAAATTCCTAAATCTAACCATAATTCCTAACACAAATTCCAAACCCCAATTCCTTACCAAAATTTCTAAATCTAACCCTAATTTTTAACCTAATTCCTAATCCAAATTTCAAAATCTAACCCTAATTCCTTACCCTAATTATAATTTCTAATACTAACCCTAATCCTAAATCAAATTCCTAAATCTAACCATAATTCCTATCACTAACTTAATTCCCAACACTAATTCCTAATCCTAACCCTAATTTCTTACCCAGATTCCTAAAACTAACCCTAATTCTTAACCCTAACCCTAATTCCTAACCCAAAGTCCTAAATCTAACCCTAATTCCTAACCCTAACCCAAATTCCTGACCCTAATTCCTAACCCTAACCCAAATCCCTGACCCTAATTCCCAATCTTAACTCAAATTCCTAAATCTAACCATAATTCCTAACACTAATTTAATTCCTAACCCTAATTCCTAATCTTAACCCTTATTCCTAATCCTAGCCCAAATTCCTAAATATAAGCATAATTCCTAACACTAACTTAACCCTAACCCTAATTCCTAGCCATATTCCTAATTCCTAACCACTAACCTATGAAGCAGAGTTCAGCACACAGGTACATGTGTTTGGTTATAACGATTGTTCAGTTGTAAAGCGCTACATAAACTGATGGCACTATATAAAAACCTGTTAATAAATAAATTAAATAAAGAAACTGTCACCACTTAAAATGACAACGTACTGGAAGACTGTCCTGCAGGGCTGTCTGAATTGGTCGGTTTCGTGTTCCTTTCGTGGAACTTGATGGCGCGTATGCGCAAATCCCAAAAGTGGGCGTTTCCCGACCACTCGGAAAACGTCCACTTTTCATCATTTTGGATCCGTCCCTTATGTCTTTCTATGCCTCTTAGCACTGATATTTTTCATTTTAGTATGCATTACATATTTCAATAGACACGCAGTTTCAAAGCTGACCAAAATTGATTTGTTTGGCTCCACTAATTAGGTAATTAAACAAGGCTTGCAGTCACAATGATTCAAGCAATGTGCAGTTGTTTCATTTAGGCACAAAATACAAAACATTATTATAAATTCCTACATATTGAGACAATTCTAATACAGGAAATGATAACGTTACTTTACTGGAAATGAAAATGATTTAGTAAGAAAATGATGTCATCAGATACAAAAATTCTGCACAAAATGATCCAATTAAATAGCTGTTAAGTCGTGGAAATATTCTTAATAAGAATGTTAAGTATTCAATAGGAATAAGAGACATCTGATATACACTTACACTAAACACAGAGCGGCTCTATACAATTGGTGTCCACTTTTTGCCGTGGGGATGTCATAAGCTCCTGATGGCTTGACAGACTGTGTTGTATTGTTGAGAGCACCTTGCAAATCCACTGTGTGTTGCTTTAGGCTATAATCCTCCAGCCAATCACGTCAAGTGCTTCCAACAGGGAACATTTAGGAGTTTTTCCGCTACAGAAGCACCTGCAATGATTACTGGCCCAGCGCAAAAATGTCATTCATTCACCTGTCATTCCAACAAAATGAATGAGGACTTGGAACTGTTGGGGGCTCTTGAGGAGCGTATCTGATAAGTCCTTCTCTAGGGTACTCATCAGAATTTATTATATGCTAAGGTAACAAGTGATCATTTTCATATAAAGTCTACTCTGCCTGGAGATGTAGTTGCTGCGGCGACAAACCCTATTCTGACACTGATACTGCAACAGAGCTTTCATATATAGAATAGTTTTTAAATGGAATGAGTATAATGGGGAATGTTCCCTTTTCGACAAGGTAGCCATTCCCAATGCCAAACTGTACTCTCCTTAACGGGGATATTGGGCCTGATCCAGAACAACGTGGAGACGTAAAATCGCCTATTGGCAAGTACTGCGCATGCGCACCATAGATTTGGTAAGTAGTGCGCATGCGCACCATAGAAAATACGCTCAGTAGCGTAGCGTAATTGTGAACGTATGAGCCATTCACGTATGTGTCACGTAAATACTTACGTGTGGGCGTGCCAATTTTACGTTACTCCAAAATACGTCTGAAATACGTTAAGTAGACGGGGGGTTGTATTTAAAGTGTACAGTATGGGCGTGCTTAGCCGCGTAAATTCGTGTTGCCCATACGTACGTGTGCGGATCACTGTGGTTACGTTGGCAAAAGTTAAGGTAGGGTTTGGAAAGCGTGTCTTGACAAAATACGTACGTTCAAGGGGTGTGCCTATGGGAGCGTATAGAAGGTACGCACACGAAAATACGCTACGCGAATAAACGTACGGCATACGTAGTTCTGGATCTACCCCATTATTTCTAAATCAAAATATTGTGTAAAAGAACACATCTGATGCTCTGCTGTGACTGCGTAACTTTCTAAATTGAGATTGTTGGAACGACAAAAATGAGAGAACGTCCAAACTGGGCATGAAAGAGTATAAACACCCGGCTGCTAGGCAGGAACACCAGGCATTGGTTTAGCTTAACCAATCAGGGGTGTTGGTTGGGCTTTATAGTATTGGTATATATTAGTTTAGCAGTCTGGTGTCCAGCCTCTTCAGGAATGTTGTTCCCTACCTAAGTTGTTTTTGCAAACCTATTATTTTTATTGGCAGTTGGATCATAGCATGGCGGTAGCGGTGGGGTTGTCAGCAAAATCTGGCACTAGGCTAAGAATGAGGTATGGTACAAAGAAGACACACCCATTTGAGACGAAGCAGGAAACTACGCTGTCTGGCTGGTTCCCGGTGGCCTCCCCGATTCTTCCCAGGGTGTGCAATATGACAGGGGTTGTGCTCTTGCGTTGAACATTACCTCTGGAACGCCGAGAGCAGGGGTTCCTGTCCTCCATTACAATTTACCTCCTTATAGCTGACTCTTACCGGCTATCAGTCCCACCTGTTCAGTCTAAAATTCATAGTCCGCAAATTTATCACTTGAAAAATCTATTCCCCCTTTAAAAGCCATTATGTTGTCCGTCTGATTATTTCTTGTATGCATGACGTGAATGCCATAGTCAGCCATTGATAGTTTACAACTTCCCTGGTTGCTATTGGCCAGATCCATTATGTTTCAAGGCGTAGCGTATTTACTATGCACTCCAATTGGCCGTACGTACTTTGGGCGTTTTACGCTTGCCAAACCCTACCTTAACATTTCAAATCGTAACTACTGATGTACGTAAAGACTTCACATACGCAAGGGTCTAAGCACACCCATACTGTACGATTTAAATGCCTCCCCGCCTCCGAAGCGTAATTACAGGTGTCGTATGGATGTCATGCCCCTTCGTTCGTAGTTACACTGTTGATCTGATGCTGGTACGTACATGGTGTAACATCTGCCCCACACATGCGCAGTACATACAAAACAGCGTCTTTACGTTACCGGCTAGCACAAATACGCTAGCATACGTAGCTCAGGATCTACCCCCATATCTCTATACTGCAGTTGTCTATTCTGTTGATCTGCCGTTGAGTCTAGTAGATGTTTATGTCTCTGTCAGTGAGTGCGCTGCCTCACTTCTACACCTAAACCTGTCCCTGAAAACTGTTCTCGCGCTCTAGAAACTCTCCCTGTGACTCATGTCTGACATAATTAACTTGTGAGCTAAGTAAGTAAGACCAGTGGTGGAGAATGTGCACAAACCAATGAACTCCGCAATGCGTCTCCGAAGATCCCGATGTATAGAGAAGGGTGGCTGCTTCCCAGAGCGGTTGCTGTGCGTCTCTGTTTATTTTGGATTCGGCAGTATATGTTTCTGGGTCATTTATCAAACTGACCCATAATCAGTTAAAAAATAATTAGCACTCTTTTTTTTTCTTCTGGCATAAAACAGCCGCTTTGTCAGAGGATTATGTAAGAGACATTATTCAAAGGCAAATTTCTACAATGAAGGAAAGGGATATGAAAGAGGAAAAACAGATGCTGCAGCCACTACATGTATTTGTAATCGCAACCCACAGGAGAGTCGTACAGGCTACGCCGGAGCGGAACATGTACCCAGGCCTGTCACTGTGCCTATAAAACATTTCTTATGTTATCTTTATTTCCCTATTGTTTTCCATACTATAAAACTTGTACTCCTTCACCCAAGTTCAGCCAAACTTTACATGTTCGTTAGAGATGTCACATTTATGTCACATTAATTCCAAGTGTAGTTGGCTGGCACGATGGTCCATTTTGTGACCATGGTGCAGCAGTTGAACCCTACCCTTAAACTTCCCCTAACCCTCCAATTCCAGCAGTCTAACCCTTTCTAACCATCCCCTTAAGCCCTAACCCTAACTATCCCTTCTTAAGCACAGGGCAGCATGGTGGCTCAGTAGCACTTGTGTCTCACAGTGCTGAGGTCATGAGTTCAATTCCTGGACTAGGCCTTATCTGTGTGGAGTGTGTACATTATCTCCGTGTCCGCGTGGGTTTCCTACAGGTGCTCCACATGCCAAAAACATAATGGTAGGTTAATAGGCTGCTGACTAAATTAACCCTACTGTGTGTGTGTGTTAGGGAGGGACCTTATTATGTTGCTAAAATAGGGGCAGGGTGTCTGATGTGAATGTCTCTGTAAAGCGCTATGGAAAGCGCTGTATAAATAAGTGATCACAATAATAAAACTGGACACAGCCTGTTGCTATGGAGAACAGCTATAAATATTTTCTATTTTCCGTAGCATTTCAGCAATTTCGCCATTCAGCTGTGCCATTGTTGGAATTCAGCCGGCCGGAATGGCAACCCCAGTATTTCCATAGTGGGATTATCAATGAATAATTTAGGATCACATCCCAGCTACTATGGACAGGATCAAGACCTCAGTATTTGCTGTTCTCGGAGTCTCCTCACGCGCAAGGGAATTACAACAGCAGCACCTTAACTTCAAGATCTCCGCAACGTCTCCACGCAACATAGGGACAGCTCGGAAATCTGGAATGTGCATAAGGGCTGAAACTAACCGTTATTGTGCTACTGTATTTAAATACCTCCCACCAGACTTCCAGATTGGATTCTGAGGATCCAGATCCGCGGTGAAAGTATGTTGCGCACGCATGCGGGATTATGAAATGTGGGCGTTTGCCACTCACAAAAGGCCTAATTCACACCAAACACAGAACAGCACCTAGGCGGTTACACCGCATTACACTACCTCTGTCTAACTAAATTACACCTTACACCGTGTGGTCTTTAAAGACCGCATGGAAGCAATCTATGCACCTAACTGGTACGTAGTTTGCGTAAAATACCTAAAACACAGGCGTAGTAGGTCATTTCGCAAATCTACGCAATATGGTTCAAAGAGCGTAAAGTCTGGATCCATTCTCTATGGGCCTGAGCCAGACCTACGCTGATGCGCTGTGCTTAGTAAAGCACAGCGTATTGGCATGTACTTCCCCCGACACTCCCCCCCCTGTCCCAGCGTATTTATCCTCGCTTACACCAGCTGAAGGCTACCCTAACTTCAGCCGGCATAAGCGAGGGGAAATACGCTCGGACAGGAGCTTATTAACTAAAGCCCCTCCCTCCCTCATTAAACTATCTCCCCCCGCCTACCTACACTAACATTTGCATAGTAACGTCGAGGGACGCCCCGTCAGCCGTTACTACGCTGATACTACGGACGCCCAATCCTAGATCGGGCGTTTCTGTAGTTATGCCGGCGCATGCGCAGAGCGGCATTTCAGCCGATCTTACGCTTATGCCCGGCGTATTACTGCCGGGCAGCGTAGGTCTGGATCAGGCCCTATGTCTCCGTGTACCTGTGGACATAACATGCTTTTTTTTATTAGACCACGTGGTGTGCAAACTACCACATATATATGGGATCAACTAAATAAAAGTAAGCGGAATTAGCATAGAATCTAGAACCTTAGTGAGAGCAGTGGGTGGCCGTATGTACAGCTAATAAAATACAAGAAAAAGTCTTATGCAGAAAAGCTTCAATCACACACTGTACATCTACTGACGAGATGATTTCACCATACCATAAAGACATTTCTAATAACCTCTATACATTGCATCCTAGCGACGTTCACTCAACACAGAGAGCATCATGATGACCTACCCTCTATAAAGACAGCGTTCAGCATCCAGTCCCACAATTCAATTTTTTCTTTAAACCTAGACTCTACTTTACCCTAGATTTAGTTGAAGATTTTGAATATTCTTTTTTTTAACATTATTGCTTTATAGTCTTCTACTACACATGCTTAAAAAAAATAAAATATTTACTAAGGCTCATCCATACATCACCTGTTTATGTTATATAATAAAACAAATAAATGTTTTCTGCAGTGTTAAATGGAGAAAACCATGATCACCATTTTCTAAGAGCTTGCAGGAACTGTCCAACAATGTTTACTTATAGGTTTAGTATTAAAAATAAACATGTAAAAATTAGAGGTATGACCGTAATCCTAGAAAGTATGGGCCTGATCCAGACCTATGCCAATGTGCTGTGCTTAGTAAAGCACAGCGTATCGGCATGAGCTTCCCCCGACACTCCCCCCTCTCATAGCGTATTTTCCTTTGCTTACGCCGGGTGAAGGCTACCCTAACTTCAGCCGGCATAAGCATGGGAAAATACTGCGACAGGAGCGTATTAACGAAAACCCCTCCCTCATCAAACTATCTCCCCCCACCTACCTACACTAACATTTGCATAGTAACGCGAGGGACACCCCGTCAACCGTTACTACGCTGATACTGGGGACGCCCGATCCTAGATTGGGCGTTTCTGTAGTTATGCCGGCCAACAACTGGCTGGCGCATGCGCAGATCGGCATTTCAGCCGATTTTACGCTTACGCCCGGCGTATTACTGCCGGGCAGCGTAGGTCTGGATCAGGCCCTATGTCTCCGTGTACCTGTGGACATAACATGCTTTTTTTTATTAGACCACGTGGTGTGCAAACAATCTACCACATATATACGGGATCAACTAAATAAAAGTAAGCGGAATTAGCATAGAATCTAGAACCTTAGTGAGAGCAGTATGAGAGCCGTATGTACAGCTAATAAAATACAAGAAAAAGTCTTTTGTATAAAAGCTTCAATCACTTATGTACATCCACTGACGAGATGATTTCACCATACTATAAAGACATTTCTAATAACCTCTATACATTGCATCTTAGCGACGCTCACCCAATACAGAGAGCATCATGATGACCTACCCTCTATAAAGACAGCGTTCAGCATCCAGTCCCACAATTCAATTTTTTCTTTAAACCTAGACTCTACTTTACCCTAGATTTAGTTGAAGATTTTGAATATTCTTTTTTTTTTTTTTACACACCGCATCCATTGACCAATATACAGTCAGATTAACAATATTTGTCTTGTATACATACCATAATACTGACATTGCACTTTGCAAGTTTCAGTCCACATATAAATAACAAGTGAAACATCATAGATCTGATTCCTTCTTCAGATCAAAGATACCTATGACACAGAGGCGTCCCAAGATTGTATGAAATAATGACTGCATGCAAACGTCTCATAGTACATATGAGTATGATCTTCCATCTTATTCGAATAAGGAAAATGAAGGAATACTCAACCATATACATAGTTTCAGGTACATGAAAAATCACCTACACCCAACAGCACCCAACCAATCTTTCCTCAGTCAAATGACAACGGGGGTCCTTAACATGGGTTCGAAGTGCATACCAAGTAGTATATTGCAAGGAGGAATGTATCCTAGGTTTAATCGAGTTAGGTAATGTGGACATATGTTTCCCAAACATCAAAGAAACCATCAGTTTTTCTTTCCTTCTCCAGGAGAGTTTCCACCCAGTCCATCCTGAACAAACAGTGTAACTTTTCCTTAAACAAGGGAAAAAGAGGAGATGTAGCGTCATTTCCCACTTGCAATACAGTCTTCTTAGCCGCTGCACTAAAGAGTAAAAGCAACTTCCTAGATCCTCTAGAGTCTAGACACTCTTTGCCCCCTGGGAAGGATCCCTAATAAGGCGCATTACACCGTCAGTGGGAGGAAATTAAGAAGATGGGACCGTATTCAGAGATCTGTTTTCATGTGGAGTTGCGTGTGTATTTTTAGGTATGTTTTAACTGCGCATGTGTAGTAACTTTATTTTCGTAAGTTACGTTGCATATACGCATGCAATTGCTTTAGGCACGGACATGTGAATCGCACTTGGGGACATGCGTACGGAGGGGCGGGGTTGAAATACGTACTTGAACATTTACATGAAAGTGGGCGGGAGGAGGCATTTAAATGAACGATTGAAGGCGCATTTATAAAGAATCGCACACACGAAAGACATATACGCACATAAGTACACACGTAAAGAACAGAGTGGTCTATGGAGGTGTAAGTCTACGATTGCACGGCCGGGAGAGGGGAGTGTCGTGGGTGTTGGTGGGTGTTGTCTTGAATACGGCCCATGATCTTCAAAGTATTTTTTAATTCAGAGACAAAATCGTCAGAGTAGAAGACAACTCCACAGACAGTGCAGTAGATCAGCCTGCAGACTATTACACCTAAGACAGTTGTGCGAGTTAGAAAGACCCATCTGATATAATCGTGAGGGGGAGCAGTAGGTATAGTGGTATAACTTAAGAAACATGTCTAGATATTGGTAAGATGGCATTACCCTACTAGAATAGTTTAAGGATTTCAATAGATCAGAACATGAAAGGAACGATATAGCTTCAAGAGATGTCAGAATGTCTAGGTTCATATTCGTTGGGAAACTGTAAAAGCACAAGGTGCGTAATTGGCCTCTCAGACAGACAGACCCCTGCATGTACGGAAGCATGAGGGGGTCTGGATCCGATCCAGGGTTCGTAACTAAGGTATCTAGCTGATCATTTAAATCTCTTGGAGTAAGAGTCTGTGATACCTCAGAGGAATAGTGTTGAGCCTGAAAGTATGCAAGCCGATGGCCCCATAGGAACAGGAATCTCTCGATGGCTCTCACAAATGTATAAGGTCTACCTGAGGACTTCTCAAGAATGTAAAATTTAGATACCACACCCTCCTTCCTCCACAGTCTGAAGGGATAGGACGCCGCGCCCGCCTGAAAGTCAGGGTTACCCAAATATGTTAGGAATATTGACTTGTGAGAGTTTGGAAGGAATTGATGCCTCCGCCACACTTTCTGCATGCTCCACAATAAGACATTGGGGTAGATCCAGAACAACGCTTTTGTGCGAATTTACGCCTGGCGGACACATAAAATTGCGGTTTTGAATGTACTGCGCATGCGCGTGACAGATGATACGCTATGTTACGTAACTCTGAGCGTATGGGCCATTCACGTATTAGTTGCGTAAATTCGTACGTGTGGGCATGTCATTTTTACGTGTGCCAAAAGTATGTCTAAAATACGCAATGTAGGCGGGGGATTTCATTTAAAGTGTACAGTATGGGCGCGCTTAGCTGCGTGAGTCCGTGTTGCCCATCCGTACGTGTGCGGACGACAGCGGTTACATGGGCAGAAGTTAAGGTAGGGTTTGAAAAGTGGAAATCGGCCAAAATTCGTACATCCAAGGGGTGTGCCTAGGGGAGTGTATAGAAGGTATGCACGCGTAAATACGCTACGCTAGGAAACGGATTGCAAGCGGAGTTCAAGATCGACCCCATTGTCTTTGACCTCTTCGGGTACCTCTCTGTCATGTTGATGGAGAAACGACACAAGGTGCATGCCTCCCAAAAAATCTGCACCCAAAGAGGAATTAGCATGGACATTGATTTAGGATATTCATGTTTACACTGTTCTACTGTGTTAGCCTCTTCCACCTTAAGATTCTATTACATCAGTTCCTGTGAAAAATGCCCCCCACCTTCTGTACCGTTACACCGCTTGATACATCTGAAAGCTTTTATTACATGCCCCCTTTTCCTTATCTGCTCCAAACTATTCATATATAGTTCCTCTAGACTTACTCAGCGTTGACGACTTTTTAAAGCTTCCCTCCGGGGGAGATCAGTATGCACACATCCGCATGCAACGCCATTACCCCTTCTCCTGCAGCTGTTCTGCATACCTAAACCCACCCCATCACAGAATTAAGGCTTCCAGAATGCACGGCACACCCTGACGTTCCGTGCGCAAGCAGAACCAATCCATAATATCTGCCAGAACCATGTGCACTAATAAGTGCTTGGCGCAAGTCCCCTAACGTTATTATATCTGGATCCAGCCCAAACATATGAAAAGCTGAGAATAGATTGATGTTTATTAATACAGTGGCATTATATAATGCAGACACACACACACACACACACATATATATATGCTCTTGCACCAGTGGAGAGATATATAGAAATAAGTATTAAAGATAAATAAATAAATGATTCAGAAGTTATTGATTTTTTATTTTTTTTATGTAAGTATTTTATCTGCAGTTTCTTCCCTATTGATTTCTGAACAGGAACAGTCTAAAATTTTGGGGCTACATTTACTAAACTGCAAAAAGGAGAAGTGGCAAAGTGCTGCCCATAGCAACCAATCAGATTGGAGCTGACATATTTTAGTATGTAATTGGAGAGTGAGTGCTAGAATCTGATTGGTTGCTATGGGCAACATCACCAATTTTCCATTTCCACAGTTTAGTAAATCCAGCTGGAATTTGCCCACATTCTGCACACTAGATGAAGTCAGAAGCGAATACTTTATAGTAACAACGATTACTGCCTTACAACCTTCAACCTCTCTCTTATTCGGTACAGAAATCTGATTGATTTAGCCAAATTTTAAATCTGTTCTCAACTAAAAAAGCTATAAAAAAAAAACCCCAAAACAAAGCAAAAAAAAAAACCCAACTAGAAACAGCCATCGTTTTATTAAATTCTTATGGCCGCATAAATTAACCTGAAAAAACACAGCTGACATCTCAACTATGTACGATTAAACGCAATCATGTTCCGACATTTCAACTGCTGTAAAACAGATGTTGTGTGGCAAATTAACGTTTACTTAGAAACATATAACCGTTACGTTTTAATATGTAGATAATGTAAACCACATCAAATACAAGTAAATCATTTCACTGGGTTTGCGGTGAGCATGTGATGCTGTGGTTCTATTCTATAAATTACATTGACAGAAGTGTGAAATATTTCAGCTGATATACTAGGGATTTTCCCACAGTGCTTTGCACTATAGTTAGCGACATAGGGGACATGTAGATTTGAGTGTTCAATGCGTTATTTATTTTTTGCATAATTTTTGGTCTTTAGCACTGCGTGTGCACAAGAAATAGAATCATGCAAATGCGTAGATGTCATACCCTCCAACATGACCCCATTCCATTAGGTACAAAATACTTCGGTCCTCAGTTTCTAACTGTCAGTTACTATGGTCACCACCTTTGTTGAAGAGACAAAAAGTTTTTTTTAAATATGAGTTAATTCATTTAAACCAGGTGAGTGACAGTTGGAAACTCAGGAGTGGATTAAATTGTACCTAATGGAATGGGTCATGTTGGAGGGTCTGGGATGATGGGTTGTAGGCAGGGGCATAAAGTGACAGACTCAAGTCCCAAAGCACGAAGGCAGGATCAGAGTATGCATGGGCGGGACTGGGTGAAGGTCTGCTGCCTGATAGATGTCAGAGGCTGACAGCTTAAAACAGCGCTCTGGCAGCTTGCTTATAGTATAGGGTGAGTGCAGACCCTCCAACATGATGTATTCCATTAGGTACAAAATATTCCGCTTCTCAGTTTCCAACTGTCAGTTACTATGGTAACCTCCTTTGTTGAAGAGACAAATAGTTTTTTAAATATCAGTTAAGTCATTTCACCAGGTGAGTGACAGTTGGAAGCTCAGGTGCGGAGTATACTGTACCAAATGGAATGGGTCATGTTGGAGGGTCTGAGCAAGTGGCTGCATGGGTACTCCTCTCATCTGGGCCCCATAGCAGCCGCATCCCTTGCACCCTCTGTAGTTAGTTACAGTTGTATGCAATCTAGTCATATGACACCATGGGCCTTAAATACTGATGTTGCCATTTTCTACTAACAGTGAGTTTTCCCAGCAGCAACAGATGTACTCATGGGTGGAGCTATACACACCCTTTGGGGCCACAGTATACAACCCCTTGGTAGCACAGGACACAGCTCTCTTTGGTGCTTAAGACACACACCCTTGGTGGCACAGGACACACCCCACTGTAAGTACAGGACACACCCCTTTGGTGAACACATGGCACACCCCTTTGTGGAACAGAACACACCCAAATGGAGGTACAGGACACACCCCTTTGGTGGCACAGGACACACCCCTTTGGTGGCACAGGACACAGCCTTTTATTTGTGTTTTTTTCTTTTGCTTCTATGGAAACGTGACACACATCTCTTCCTCAATGACCCCTTTATTCCTCTTCTACTTGGAGTCGATGGTTGTATCGCTGGAATCTGTACATTTTCTAAGCACTTAGAATTGCACAATGTAAACTCCTTTAAATGTAATTTCATTTATTATTTGTAATCTGGGAATTCACCATCTGTCAGCAGAACCGTTCTCTAGTTAACTGTATAATGAAACGTATCCCATTCACATTTCCCTGCGGTGATGATCGCCTGGAATCTATATGAAGCTTGTAGGATCTTATTGTACATCAGACTATTCCCCCTCACAATATGAACATGCAATGGAAACATCATGGGGCTGATATTGTATTTTCTTCATTAGTAGTTACGCCAGGGGTTGGAAAAGCGCAATTCCACGCATATAAAGCTATTGCAATGGAATGTTATTTCAAATGCACATCCTACTTGTCAACTCTCCCAGTAAGTCCGGGAGACACATGAAATTCAGACAGCGCTCCCGTAACCCCGGGAGACGGGGCACCCCTCCTGCATATGGCCCACAGTGGGTCTTCATGCACCAAGACACGGCCCCAATGGTGTTATTCACAACATCCTCGGTTTGACACATTTTTTAATACAAATAGCTGTATCGTGGCTTCTCCCACTGCTTCACGTTGCTGTAAAGCACCGCTTTACGGATTGATGACGAGAAGACCTCATGAAGACGCTGAAACTGGAGAAGAAATAAAGACTTGGCAAGTATGATCTGAATCAGACGTATGTTGAGGAAACGCAGCCACCCTGGAATCTGCTGCACCATCCGCTGTTACGCAAAACGCATTTGCACATACCCGAAAAATCCCAAACTACGACCATAGTTGCCGACTTTCATTTTCTACCCTCCGTGAGATCTCGAAGGGAAGAAATGCCGCTATGGGGGCGGTGCTTGATGATGCAATATCATGTAAGTCACGCCCTTAAGCCCCTCCCTGCCAACCACTGCCCTCCAAAGCTACACACTGTGTACCGTATTCAAACTTACTATAGGATTCTGTACGGTAGCCTCCGCTGCGGAGGCTATCATATGGAATTTGTGATTCACAAGTCGCATGTCAAAGAGCAGGGCACTCCCCACTCCTCCGGATTGTGTAACCGCCAACAGGGACTCTAAATTAAGTATCCCGCATGGACCGTTTTCTATGCGGGATACTGCGTGGTACGTAAGGACTTACAGTACGATTTGCACAGAGGCGGAACTAGCGAGTTGTGGGCACAGGTGCAAAAAATGCTTTGGCCCTGATGATATCCCAGGTAACAGGGTGGTTAGCTTTGCCGGTGCTGTGATGACGGCTGTGGGCCCTTGTATCAGTATGGGCCCAGGTGCTGCTACACCTGTTGCACCAATGGTAGTTCCGCCCCTGGATTTGCATGCCTCTGCCCACCTCCCATGTGTATCTCCTATGCATGGGGTGTAAGAATGCCCCCTATGTTAGAGGCGGTAGTGCAGCACCAGTCAGCTATCTTCCATTGCGGATATAATATACTGAGCAGGCGTTCTACCATTTTTCAGCAGACTTCCGTATGTATCATGCAGAATACAGGAGTCTGCAGACTTATTTAGCTGTGAACAAGGTTCTATAGGGATGGGGCGGAGTTTGATTATGCAAATCGTCTCATCACGACATAACGGGAGAAATGCCCAAATTTTGGGAGTCTTCTGGATGTTCCAGAAGAGTCGGCAACCATAACTATACCATGTCTTCATAACCTTTATAACAAGAGGGGTATGGGAGGGGGACATGGCTGTGCCACAAAAGAGGCGTGGTCTGGGATGTGAAGTGGGCGTGTTTAGCGGCTACTAAATCCCTTCCCTCTGTTTATAATAGGTGATACACAGCAATGAACAGGTGAATAAATACCACCCAGCCACATCTCCAAGCAGGACAGGTTGAAGGTAAAACACTTATGACAATTTCTGTGAATAAACTCTCCGGGGGGTGGTGGGGGGGGTCATCTCAAATTTGAAGTCGGCAACCACGCGTTTATAACTGAATCGATTCCGCAATGTAAATGGTGACCTTCCCGGGGCTTCTTCACCACAGTCAACTGTGAATTCTTAGAGGTGTTCCGGAGACCCTTACCCTCATTATTATACAAGCACTCTTCCAAACCGGCACTCACATTCTTTATTTGCCAAACAACTCTATAAAGTCTCATAGACATATAAAAGTCATTTGTCCCGCCGCAAATGAAGCCATACATAACATTAACCAACATTCCTTAAGTTTGTTTGACAGTCAAAGTGCAATGAGGAGCAGTAATAGAATTCTGGTCTGAAAATAAACAATTCAGACTCCCCGGATTATGACACAGATTGCACAAGGCTGATAGAGTGCAGCAGGACTTTTATTGGACTAAGATAACAGCTAAATCGTTCCATGTAATCATCTTTTTCAGATATGGGGATATTAGGAATATTGGTCCGGATTCACAGTTAATAGAATTATCATTGTATTATCTACGTACCATTTCTGTACATAGATGGTGTAAATAAGCTACTATGCATGCGTAGTAACTCAATTCTCAAAACAACGTACGTAAGACTAAAACTACGTAATTGTGAACACGGACCAGTGAGCCCAGTTTTGTCCCACTGACAAGTTGGCCCTTGATATACTATTATTATTATTTTGGTAAGTACTGCGCATGCGCACCATAGAAAATACGCTCAGTAACGTAGCGTAATTGTGAACGTATGGGCCATTCACGTATGTGTCACGTAAATACTTACGTGTGGGCGTGCCAATTTTACGTGAGTCCAAAATACGTCTGAAATACGTTAAGTAGGCGGGGGTTTGTATTTAAAGTGTACAGTATGGGCGTGCTTAGCTGCGTAAATACGTGTTGCCCATACGTACGTGTGCGGATCACTGCGGTTACGTTGGCAAAAGTTAAGGTAGGGTTTGTGTTGCCCATATGTACGTGTGCGGATCACTGCGGTTACGTTGGCAAAAGTTAAGGTAGGGTTTGAAAAGTGTATCTTGACAAAATACGTACATTCAAGGGGTGTGCCGAGGGGAGTGTATAGAAGGTACGCACGCGAAAACACGCTACGCAAGTAAACGTACGGCATACGTAGTTCTGGATCTACCCCATTATTATTATTACTATTATTATTGTGTGACATAATATCACAAAGATACTGGGAATTTTCTCAAGATTGTTCTCAGAAAAGCAGTGAATTTTTGCATTGATTCTATAAGAAAAAAAAAAACTATATATGTCTCAAACTTTCATTTCCCTTAACAAATACCACCTGTGACAGGCATTGACAAGGAGGATATATAGTTACAATCTTTCCTACTGTGTCTCCTATCACATAACACCAGGAATCACATCCCTGGTTTAGCTTCTTAGTAACTCACCTTTGTCTTTTCTCACTAGTTTGCACAGAGCCTTATTTTCCTGTATAGTAAGTTTAGAATTGTATTCCTCTGATGAAACATAACAAATATAATCATTTCTGTTTAGGTGTTTATAATATATCCTACATTCACTAGTTAGTGAGAGCTCTACGAAAGAAATAATAATATTGCTGTTATACTGTAGCTGCGTCCGGCTGTGACTCGCAGCCTAGAACGGCCCAAAGGGCCATTTGCAACACCCCATTTCCGAGGCGGGAGCGGAAGCGAATGTTCCTGCCCCACTACAGATCCAACCCCAACCCTTATGTTAATCCTTACTGTAATTCTCCCCTTCCATTACCCTAACCCTAATCCTCCCTTCCCCGCAGCCTGACCCTAACCTTTCCCTTATGCGATCTATCTTCTCCCCGCAGCCTAACCTTAAGTCTCTCCTTCTCCCAACCATCTCCTCCCCACAGCCTAACTTTAAGTTTCCCCTTCTAGGCTCCATCCCCTGGAGACTAGGGGCTGTATGAAGAGCTCCGGGTGCATTGCATATGCGCCCGGAGTTTTCTGATTTCTGCTACTGCGCATGCACAGTAATTTTGTAACGTCATCTATGTTTCTTGTTGCAACAACGGCCCCTAGTCTCCAGCCCCTCCCCACAGCCTAACCCTAAGTGTCCCCTTCTAGTCTCCAGCCCCTCCCCACAGCCTAACCCTAAGACTTCCTTGCTCCACTACATCCCCTTCCCTGCACTAACCCGTCGGAGCGTCTGGAACCATCAGGTTCTGCGGTGGCTCTGTGGTGTAAAATCTGAATATCCTTTAATCTCTGAAGTATGTGTTATATTATTATTATTATTATTACTACTAGTATTATTATTATTATTATTACTACTAGTATTATTATTATTATTATTATTATTACTACTA
>WWET01001907.1:27667-37677 GCA_011038615.1 Limnodynastes dumerilii | reverse complement strand
ATATAAAATATAATAATAATAATAATAATAATAATAATAATAATTATGAAGTACAGTATGGTTGCAGAAGAACATTTGTGAAACACAGAGCATATATCTTAGTGTACCTGTCACAAGATAAGCCTGTCTTCACTTGCTACTAATACAAAAAATGTTGTGCAAACAAGTACACGATTGGCCTGCCAAAAAAATTAAAGTTCTCCCATAGTTGAATCCTTTGCTGTAGGACAACAGTGAAGAAGCTGACAGGAATATTGTATATAAGATCAATGGCAAAAACATCTGTTTGTAAAATGCCTGAACTTTTTTTTCAGGCAATATGAAGCTCTCAGGGGTTGTGTTATCAGCAGGTGAGGTCAGGAGGAAGGTGACAAGTTGAGATCTCACCTGGAGGTAACTCAATACTTCAAAGCCCCACCAGCAGGTCAGTCACCTGAAGTCACCCACCTGTCTGCGTCCAGCTTCTCCCTGTAGGTCCAGGCCAGTCCGAGGGACAGAAGCAGCAAGAGGCAGCCCAGGCACAGGCAGAACCTCTGGGCAACTCTCTCCCACATTGGCCCCCTTCTCGCCCACGTCCCTTGCGCTGCTGTGGTGGGAAGTCTTCTGCTCTTAGGTCCCAGCGCTTTGGTCTCCAAGGCTTAGCGTCCTCACGTGCGGTGGATCAGCCACAAGGGGCGCTCTGGAGACGGTGAGAGGGGGATTCTGGAGGACTTGTGAGGTTCGGTGTGGAGGGAGAGCACAAGTCAGACAGCTAGCAGCTCAGCCCGGTGTATAACACTGGAGGCGGAGCCCTCCATGCAGATCACAGACATGTGAAGGACACTAGATCACTCTCACTCCTGCTGATCCCTTGTTGCGTCTAGATCTCCTCTTCTGTGGCTCCTATTGCAGACCCCTGTGTGGATCCTCTATGTCACTGGATTACCTCTTGCAGATCTTTTTGCTGTGAGTTGCTTTGTTTACCTAACACTATCTTTCCTCTCCTGCAACTTCGTCCCTTTATCTAAGCTGTTTGATCCCTCTCTCTGCAGACAGCCTTTCACTGAAACTTGGCCCCTTCAGGCATATGAAACCTTTTATATCAGGACTGCTCACCCTAGACCTGACTGTGCCCAATGTCACCTTTGTCACTTTTACCTATGACTCTATTATACCCCCTTCCCCCTAAACAGCAGGGTGTGTAATGTCCCCTTTATCTATATTTCTTTAATCTACCCCATGCATGCATATAGAACCCCTATCTGAAGCAGAGTTTGTGAAATGTCACCTTTCTCTTTTATGCCCCCTCCCCCTCCCTTTGCACTGCTTCCTTACCCTGTGACACTGCCCTGCTCCACTTTTCCCCCTGTATTATCACTCATAGTCTTGTGGATTGGATACTTTCATGTGACAGATCTGTGCTGCACGATCTCTGGTATGTTTCTCTTTCCTCTTACTGCCGAATGATTAGAGAGGGAGGTTCTGTGCCTTCTATGTCATGTACCCACAGGGGGGTCTGTCCGACCCCTAATATACTAAGTAATCATTATCTGGAGATGTGGAGCAGTCTGGTGCTTATATACACTGCTGAAGTCCTGCTTAGATAACACTTACTGTACAGATATTTACTGAGATCACCAGTATATCCATTATAGCACTGGATTAGTATTACAAATACATGTTCTGGACAACTGCTGTATGTGATCCATATTTGCAAATGAGAGTTGTTAGTCTAGCTATATCTTCCTTTTTATACTCATAATAAATTGTTATATTTTGTCAAGTTTATTTCTAATCTTCATATCTATTTATAACTTAATTCATTTATAGCATTAATTAGCAGTGATTTAGTGTTCACATCTATTCAGTAGTCTACAAAACTGATTAGAATGCTCTAGCTGAACGTGTTACGGGATGCCCTGATTGCATTAGACAGCCCCTACCATCTATAACATACAAGGTTTCCTTGCCTGGAATTCTAACCTCT
This sequence comes from Limnodynastes dumerilii, assembly GCA_011038615.1. Taxonomy (NCBI): domain Eukaryota; kingdom Metazoa; phylum Chordata; class Amphibia; order Anura; family Limnodynastidae; genus Limnodynastes; species Limnodynastes dumerilii. The sequence goes on along the minus strand of WWET01001907.1, from coordinate 35,711 downwards.
TGTACATCTGGATTCACAAGGTGTGATTAGCTAAAACCTATTGTTGTTTTCAGCCTAGAGGATCCCAGGTCTCCTCTTACCTCTACTCAGGTGTGGAGAACAGGAAAAGAGAAGGAATTTTTTCCCCCACTAGTGATTTGACAGAATGAAGGTGAACTAAGGTTCTGTGAAATTATGTTTTTGGGTATTATTATTATTGCTTAATTATATAGTGCCACAAATTGTTCACAGCTTTACAAAATTAGACATTCACATCAGTCCCTGTCCCTATTGGAGCTACATACTAAGGTCCCTAACACATACATACACACACACACACACACATACACACACATACATACATACATACACACACACACACACACACACACACTTATTATTCTCAGATATTATACTCAGATATTATTATACTCAGATATTATTCATATCTATAGATGAAACTAACAATGATTCAATTTACAAAGTGTATGTGCCCACCCTATCTATCACACTGCTTATACTATCTATCACAATGCCCCTCTATCACACTGCCCATACTATCTATCACACTGCTTATACTATCTATCACACTGCCTATCTATCACACTGCACATACTATCTATCACACTGCCCTTCCATCACACTGCCCTTAACTATATATCACACTATCCATACTATATATCACACTATCCATACTATATATCACACTATCCATACTATATATCACACTATCCATACTATATATCACACTATCCATACTATATATCACACTATCCATACTATATATCACACTATCCATACTATATATCACACTATCCATACTATATATCACACTATCCATACTATATATCACACTATCCATACTATATATCACACTATCCATACTATATATCACACTATCCATACTATATATCACACTATCCATACTATATATCACACTATCCATACTATATATCACACTATCCATACTATATATCACACTATCCATACTATATATCACACTATCCATACTATATATCACACTATCCATACTATATATCACACTATCCATACTATATATCACACTATCCATACTATATATCACACTATCCATACTATATATCACACTATCCATACTATATATCACACTATCCATACTATATATCACACTATCCATACTATATATCACACTATCCATACTATATATCACACTATCCATACTATATATCACACTATCCATACTATATATCACACTATCCATACTATATATCACACTATCCATACTATATATCACACTATCCATACTATATATCACACTATCCATACTATATATCACACTATCCATACTATATATCACACTATCCATACTATATATCACACTATCCATACTATATATCACACTATCCATACTATATATCACACTATCCATACTATATATCACACTATCCATACTATATATCACACTATCCATACTATATATCACACTATCCATACTATATATCACACTATCCATACTATATATCACACTATCCATACTATATATCACACTATCCATACTATATATCACACTATCCATACTATATATCACACTATCCATACTATATATCACACTATCCATACTATATATCACACTATCCATACTATATATCACACTATCCATACTATATATCACACTATCCATACTATATATCACACTATCCATACTATATATCACACTATCCATACTATATATCACACTATCCATACTATATATCACACTATCCATACTATATATCACACTATCCATACTATATATCACACTATCCATACTATATATCACACTATCCATACTATATATCACACTATCCATACTATATATCACACTATCCATACTATATATCACACTATCCATACTATATATCACACTATCCATACTATATATCACACTATCCATACTATATATCACACTATCCATACTATATATCACACTATCCATACTATATATCACACTATCCATACTATATATCACACTATCCATACTATATATCACACTATCCATACTATATATCACACTATCCATACTATATATCACACTATCCATACTATATATCACACTATCCATACTATATATCACACTATCCATACTATATATCACACTATCCATACTATATATCACACTATCCATACTATATATCACACTATCCATACTATATATCACACTATCCATACTATATATCACACTATCCATACTATATATCACACTATCCATACTATATATCACACTATCCATACTATATATCACACTATCCATACTATATATCACACTATCCATACTATATATCACACTATCCATACTATATATCACACTATCCATACTATATATCACACTATCCATACTATATATCACACTATCCATACTATATATCACACTATCCATACTATATATCACACTATCCATACTATATATCACACTATCCATACTATATATCACACTATCCATACTATATATCACACTATCCATACTATATATCACACTATCCATACTATATATCACACTATCCATACTATATATCACACTATCCATACTATATATCACACTATCCATACTATATATCACACTATCCATACTATATATCACACTATCCATACTATATATCACACTATCCATACTATATATCACACTATCCATACTATATATCACACTATCCATACTATATATCACACTATCCATACTATATATCACACTATCCATACTATATATCACACTATCCATACTATATATCACACTATCCATACTATATATCACACTATCCATACTATATATCACACTATCCATACTATATATCACACTATCCATACTATATATCACACTATCCATACTATATATCACACTATCCATACTATATATCACACTATCCATACTATATATCACACTATCCATACTATATATCACACTATCCATACTATATATCACACTATCCATACTATATATCACACTATCCATACTATATATCACACTATCCATACTATATATCACACTATCCATACTATATATCACACTATCCATACTATATATCACACTATCCATACTATATATCACACTATCCATACTATATATCACACTATCCATACTATATATCACACTATCCATACTATATATCACACTATCCATACTATATATCACACTATCCATACTATATATCACACTATCCATACTATATATCACACTATCCATACTATATATCACACTATCCATACTATATATCACACTATCCATACTATATATCACACTATCCATACTATATATCACACTATCCATACTATATATCACACTATCCATACTATATATCACACTATCCATACTATATATCACACTATCCATACTATATATCACACTATCCATACTATATATCACACTATCCATACTATATATCACACTATCCATACTATATATCACACTATCCATACTATATATCACACTATCCATACTATATATCACACTATCCATACTATATATCACACTATCCATACTATATATCACACTATCCATACTATATATCACACTATCCATACTATATATCACACTATCCATACTATATATCACACTATCCATACTATATATCACACTATCCATACTATATATCACACTATCCATACTATATATCACACTATCCATACTATATATCACACTATCCATACTATATATCACACTATCCATACTATATATCACACTATCCATACTATATATCACACTATCCATACTATATATCACACTATCCATACTATATATCACACTATCCATACTATATATCACACTATCCATACTATATATCACACTATCCATACTATATATCACACTATCCATACTATATATCACACTATCCATACTATATATCACACTATCCATACTATATATCACACTATCCATACTATATATCACACTATCCATACTATATATCACACTATCCATACTATATATCACACTATCCATACTATATATCACACTATCCATACTATATATCACACTATCCATACTATATATCACACTATCCATACTATATATCACACTATCCATACTATATATCACACTATCCATACTATATATCACACTATCCATACTATATATCACACTATCCATACTATATATCACACTATCCATACTATATATCACACTATCCATACTATATATCACACTGTCCATACTATATATCACACTGTCCATACTATCATTCATACTGCCCATGTTATCACTCACACTGTCCATACTATATATCACACTGTCCATACTTTCATTCATACTGCCCATGTTATCACTCACATGCTCTTGGCTTTCTCACCTATCCCATCACAAACACTCACGTTTGGCTATCAATACAGGTTCATTGTAACATCACTACACATGACAATGGGTCTGATCCAGACCTAGTTTAGTGCTTCAACTTAGTTACTCCTGGGCTAAACCATGTTGATTGCAGGGGAGTCATATTTCATCTGTTCCAAACAGTATTAGAGATGAGAGGTGATGTTTCCTATCCCAAGTCTAAATAACAGTGTGATAGTAATGCTGGTCAGTATCTGTGTGCAATAAGCAATTCAAAGATATATCCCTGCATGCAAAGAATACAATAAGCTTGACTCCCCTGAAATAAACATGGTTTTGCCCAGGTTCAACTATCCTCTCCTATTTTCAGTCTCTGAATCAGGGCCAATTACCTTGACTCCCCCTGAAAATCAACATGGTTTAACCCAGGAGTAACTAATTTCATGCACTTCCTTTAGTCTGGATCCAGCCCAATGACACGCAATACTACTGCTGCACTACTGCACTACCGCTACATGGATGCTTACCGTACAAAAAAACAGATAACAGGCGCCTAGATTTTCTATAATTACACCAATAATAGTAGGTAATATATTCAAAGCAGTTTAGTGTAAATAAAACCAACACTTTATTTGAATTGGGACACTGAAACCTCATATAAATCGCTTGAAGAAAGAGAGAAAGAGAGCTAGCTGAAAATGTTGCATAGACAATAATATAGAAAAGACTCTCACTCGATATTTATATTTAATAATAAAAGTACATAAAATTTTATATAAATTAGAAAATAAAAAGGTGAATAATATCAGAAACACAAAATTAAGTAGCATTAAAATGAGGTGGGAGCAATAAATATACAACTCAACATTAAGCCATACATCAGGGATTAGTGCGATGTAATTATATGCAGTTAAATAGATAAACACAGTGAATAAAACTCTTAGGGATATATACTGAAGTTCACACAAAGTTCATGGTATTTAGTACTAAAATATTTCACCAACAAAGGTAGATCAGATTCAGATAATAACCTAGGGCCAGGTTTACGAAGCTGTGGGTTTGGAAAAGTGGAGATGTTGCCCATAGCAACCAATCAGATTTTAGCTGACATTCTCTATTATGTAAAAAGAAAGTGAGAGCTAGAATCTGATTGGTTGCTATGGGCAACATCTCCACTTTTTCAAACCCTTAGCTTGTTAAATCTGGCCCCTAGTCCTAGTCAGTAGTCAGAGTTGTGCACTTTATTTAAAAGGCTCCAAAATCGCTTAGAAATTGTAGAAATCAGTGTGGTAGAAGTTTCATAATTAGTAGCAATAAGGGAACCTATTTCCCCTTTCCTAATGGCTACAGACCGCAGTGATTGTGGTAGGTTTAAGTTTAGGGTAAGGCTGTGGGATGTGTAGTGTTATGCTGCAGGGTATATAGTGTTAGGGCTAAAGGAGGGGTTGGTAGGGTTAGGATGTGGAAAATGGAGGGTTAGTAAAACACTTACCTTTCAGCGGATGACATTTGTAATTGCAGGAATTACATCACCGCCGTCTTCTGCAATGCAGACTCCTGGGAATTGACAACAGTCTACATTCAGCTGCCCTTTAATGGTCTTTGGAAAACACCATTGTATGTCCAGCCAGCCATCTGTCCCCTCCTTGTGTGACTAGTCAGCCTTTTGCCCCTCCTTGTGTGTCCAGCCAGCCATCTGCCCTGTCCTTATGTGTCCAGCCAGCCATCTGCCCACTCCTTGTGTGTCCAGACAACCACCTGTCTCCTCCTTGTGTGTCCAGCTAGCTTTGTGTGACCAGTCAACCATCTGTCCCATCCTTGTGTGTCTAGCCAGCCTCGTGTCCTCTCCTTGTGTGTCAAAAGCATCCTTTTGTCCAGCCAATCATCTGTCCTATCTTTGTGTGTCCAGTCAGCCATCTATCCCATCCTTGTGTGCCCAGCCAGCCATCTGCCCCGTCCTTGTGTGTCCAACAAGCCATCTGCCCACTCCTTGTGTGTCCAGCCAACCACCTGTCTTCTTGTGTGTCCAGCCAGCTTTCTGCAGCCTTGTGTGTCCAGTCAACCATCTGTCCCATCCTTCTGTGTCCAGCCAGCCTTCTGTCCCCTCCTTATGTGTCCAGCAATCCTTCTGTATCCTTGTATGTCCAGCCATAATCTGTCCCACCTTGTGTGCCAGCCTTCTGGCCCCTCCTTACTACGTTGAAGCAGAGCAGCCGCACAGTCCTGGCACTCTGCACAGTTTTACTAATCCAACAGTCAAAGTCTATACTTAGATCCCCGGTGCCATGCACTGTGGGCACAGCATCACCCTGTCAAGTCTGTCAGTCCAACCAAGTCTGATCTAGGGGGCTCGCCTAACTTGCTATGGAGACCCGAAGAGACCTACTTCTGCCCATGTCAGTGATGGCAGGACAGGTAGGTGTAAGTAAACATATAGGGCTCCATTTACTATTTACATTTTTGTGTGATAATGGGTGTTTTAACACTAAAATGCTCACTATCACCTGAAAATAAACATTTTAAAAGTTACTAAAGTGCATTCACCATGGAAATCTGCTGTTTCCATGGCGATGCACAAGCACTTCATAATACTTCGGCGGCCCATTGATCTTAACGGGTGCCGAAGCAGTATTACAAGTTACTATTCCTCACTGCCGAAATTCTGATTCGGCAGTGAAGGAAACAATAATGCCATCTGAGGATGGCATTATTGACTTCATTCCAGCAATCTCCCCATATTCCCCCCTTTTCCTCCCCCTAATAGCCGTTATTAGGGGAAGGAAAAGTGGGGTATGTGTGGGGAGACCGCTGGTATGAAGGAGGATGCGGTCATTAAAAATTTTAAACAAAAAAAAAATTAAAAAAAACATTAAAATAATATAAAAAAAATACAAAACTCACCTGTCCGGGAGACGTGTCCGACTTAGAAGACCCCGGCCCCGATATGAAGACCCTGCGCATGCGCAGTGGGTTTTCATATTTGGGCTGAAATTTTCTAAGTGCGGCTGTGAAGTCTCTGCGCATGCGCGGGCTAGTCATTCGATATGAAGTGCCTGCGCTGCGGGCAGAGCACTTTGAGGAACCTCGTCGGAGGGGTGAGTATTTGTAAATTTTAAAGGGGAAGCTGCCAGGCTCGCCGCGAACACAGGCCAGCCTGGAGCAGCTTCCCTTCGGGGGAAATTTTATTATTTGTAAATATAGCCCATAATTGATAATAAGACATTACAAAGGATGCAATCAGCAATCACCCAGCATCCTATGTAAATTTGCTTCTCTTATAAAAAGGACTCTAGACTCCATTGTCACAGGAAGAGGGTTTGGTCCTTAAGCCATTCAGAAGCAGGAGGATGACTTGTGATTTGGAAATAAAGTTATCTCTTGTTTTTTTGTTTTTTTTTAACCTCTGGAGACTGTTGGGTTGATCCAGAGGTGCTCATAGGCCAGCTAGCGTTACGTCACATTCTGATCTGATCGCAACTGGAGGGTCCGGGGCTTGTGAGGTGAGAGGCGTGTTCAGGGATAGAAGGTAGGCAATGCACAGTAAGGGTGTGCCAAGGCAAGTGCACCTGAACCAGAACCAAACACTGAGAACATTTGTGGCTACTGCAGGTCAAGTCTAAGTCCAGGAGGCACTTATTCAAGGACTAAGGGCCGTATGCAGACTACCAGATGTATAACATATATAGTCTTTCAGACCACAGTAGGAAAAAACGCTAAACACCGGACGTATATGTTATACCATGTTCACACTGAAGCCCCGGCAAAAACCCAGGTTTTTTAACCTGG
>WWET01001906.1:284187-298951 GCA_011038615.1 Limnodynastes dumerilii | reverse complement strand
TAAAGTCAACATTAGCAGCAGCACTTTGACATAATATTGAAGAGCAATGTCACTAAATAGACGTTGTGTATAGCCGATATATGATGCACCAAGTTCTTATGAGACTCTGTACTAATAACACAAGTTCAGCCACAGCGATGACAAGCGCCTCAGCGCCTCAGAAAACAAGATATTCTGTCTGGACTAGGATAACTTGTAATAGTGTCTGTGGAACAGTTATGTAGAATACAGGTTTGTCTTACCAAGAAAAGCTGATTGTATAGGCTGAATACGCAAATGGGTAATTGAATCAAACCTTATCCGTCGATGTATTAGCAAGCGTGCAGCTTGGTAGGGAGATATAGCCGCATCAGCTGTCTCACGGCAATAGAATGAAGCCTCGGTCCACGTTTGATGATTAGTAACACAGGTTTACTTCAGGAGATCTTAAACCTTTCGTGGTGGGTATCGGTGGGTATTACCTCCACATATTTAGGATGGATTTATGGATTAATATTTTATGGAGATTGACCCTGCAGATATTACTATTCTGAAGGATGTGTTTCAGTACTACAACTGAAAAACATTATTCCTATTTGTTATGTCCAGAATAAAAATTTTGCGGGAAAAATTGCAATAAACGCACATGTACATTTGAGTCGGGCAATGCGGTGGCTCAGTGAATAGCACCAGGTTTGGGTTGGATTCCTGAACTAGTCCTTATTTGTGTGGAGTTTGTATGTTCTCCCCGGGTCTGCGTGAGTTTACTACGGAAGCTCCAGTTTCCTGCCATATGTGATAAAAATACTGCTAGGTTAATTGACTGCTGACTAAATGAACCCTAGTGTGTGTGTGTGTGTGTGTGTGTGTGTGTGTATGTGTATATGTGTATATATATATAAGGAACCTTAGTATTTAGCTCCAATACTAAGCAGGGCCTGATTTAAATGTATAATGTTCTCTGTAAAGCGCTGCAGACAATTTGTTGCGCTCTATAAATAAGCATTGATAATACTTGGTAATAAACTAAAACAGGGGGGAATAAGAGCAAATCAACAGCAAATTAAGCACTTAGGACTTGATCCAGAGATGAACATGATGAACGATTACATAACGTACCATAGTGGGATTTGGTTAGGGTCACATCCCAAATGGATATTAGACTGGATTAAGACCTATGCCTAGCGCAAGAGCAGGAGTCATTCTTGCAGAACCCACATTAAGATTTCCACACAATCCCCACATAAAATGGAGACAGTGTAAAAGTCAGGATTGTGTAGAAGGGCTGAAACAGCCCTTAATATGTTAGTTACATAGCTCCCCCTTTCAACAAAGAAGAAGTGCTTCTGCTTTGTGGCAAATCCACCAATCCCCGCCAACAGAAAAGTTACCAGGATGGTATTCTCATTCCAGAGGATCTAGATCTGCCCTGATAATGCAGTGCTAGCACTACTTACCAAAAATATCTTAACAATCAGAAAACGCCCCCTTGTAGAAAGTCTGGATCCAGTCCATCATCTGTAAAGTCTCAGATTGAATTACATTGTCACAGATTCAAAGGCCTCCACCAGTGATGGCGAACCTATGACACGCGAGTCAAAGGTGACACGTCAAGACATTTTGACTGACGCGCAGATGTCAGTGGCGGTCAGCGGCGGGGTAAGGGGTGGGGAGAGGCGGTATCAGCTGCAGGGGATATGGCTGATACCGCCTCTCTCCCCTGCAGCACCTGATTGGATCAATATGATCCAATCAGATGCTGCAGCTTAGGACACAGTGAGTGACGTTGCGTAACCTAGGTCACGCAGCGTCAGAGCGGGAGGAAGAGAGAGGCGCCGCAGAGGAGAGCAGAAAGCAGAAGTAAGTTTATTTTAAACTTAAATTATTAATAAAGGCTGGTCACTAATAAAGGGGGCCAAAGGGCTGGGCAAAAAAGGGGACAATAAGTCTGAGCACAAAAGGGGCAAAAAGGCTAGGAACTAATAAATGGGGCAAAAAGTGCCAAAGGCTGAGCACAAAAGGGCAAAAGGGCTGGGCACAATAAGGTGACAATAAGACTGGGCACAAAAGGGCAAAACGGCTGGGCACAAAAAGCCTGGGCACTAAAATGCTTGGCACTAAAAGGTTGGGCACAAAAAGGCTGGGCACTAATTAAGGGGGCAAAAAGGCTGGGCACAAAAAAAGGGACAATAAGGCTGGGCACTAAAGGGCAAAAAGGCTGGGAACTAATAAAGGGAGCAAAAAGTGCCAAAGGCAATTAAAAATTTAACTCTTTCTTTACTAGGGCTGCAAATATCACAAAATTATGGATATTTCTAGAAGTGACACGCCACCCGAGGTAAGCTAGATTTTTTTCTGAACTTTGACACACCGAGCTCAAAAGGTTAGCCATCACTGCCCTACATCAACCATCCACTACTTCAGTCACCCACACCGTGTATGACTGAAAAGCTTTTGCATTGACACTGCTAAAACAGCAAATTGTGGCAAAAATATTACAGAAAATCTGCCCTATGATAAAGTTACTGTATTAATTAATTTTTTAGAATTTACAGAAAAACTGACAAATCTGTTTATATTGTAGCTTTACTTTCATTACATTTATATGGTTAATAATGAAGTTCTATTATAAAATATTAATAATAACCGCTATAGTTAAGTTATAAGTAACATATGTAGGCAATGGTAAAAAAAAAATCCTGACAGTAAACTTCCTTTTTGGAGGTTAATGGATTGCAATTCCACTTGTAAAAAAAAATTCAATATCCTTTAAACTTCCTTTTCTGTGATCAAGTACCAATTAATGCATAAATGCAATTACACATGTTTACAGTGCTGACATACACAAATGTTTACTTTACTATTATGTTAACATTTACAAACTATGATTTTACCAGTAAGCTTATGGATGTTTGTACTAAGTAAGGCAAACAGTGTAAATCACAGAAGTTGTCAGGTGGTGTTTGTTGCTTGCATAAATTCACCTATTTCTGCAAATTCAAAATGTATATTTTATGGGGCAATATTATATGACCCAGGGCAGAACATTTAGGCAAAATATTGTATGAGGAGTAGGTGCAAATAAAACGTGAAATAAGAAGCATATTTTGAAAGAACAGTCTTATCTGATCATTTAAATATTGCTTTCCTCAGAGACAGCTGCTCTAGGTAAGTGAAGTGTAGATGCCAGGAACAATTAGAAGTGAACAAAAGAAAAGACCTGAGAGGACATTTGAGATGTGCTTTGGAGCAGAAAGTTAGCAGTTATGGAGTCTTCTGGGAGAACTACACATTATAGTTAATTTATTCTGTTTCATGCAATGCATGGCATAGACAGGAGATACTCAAAGCAAGTTTTTGATATTACATATGAAACACACTGGATTATTATGCTCATATTTTATCCTATTAAAAGTATGTAAAATTGGTCAAAAAAATTGTGTGATACAACATTATGACCATTCAGCTAATTTGCTGATCCAGCACAAGAGAATTCTCACAAGAGGATTATCACTATTTTACATGTAATGTACTGCATATTGGAACGTTCTGGCGGGATCTTAGCAGATTGTATGGATACCTTAAAAAATGCAGCCTTCCCTGAAGAAGACTATGTACAAATTCTATGAGCATAATAATTGAAAATTAAGTGTTATTAGTTTGCCATTAAAATATGTAAAGCTTATTGTTTAGTTTGTCTGTGTAATGTCTGCAACAAGTAAGTATAGGACTGGAAAGAACAGCACCAATTGATAATTGTACCATGTGAATTAAGGTAGATGAAATTTGATAAAACAGTCACTCATACTGTATTTTGGTTTAAGCATTCAAATATTCTAGATTAGCAGTTCTCAAAATTTTTTTGAGGAATACCAATTACCAACTATGGAATCATTCCAAGTACCACTTTGCATATCAAGTAGATTCATACTTACAACCTATATATTTTCAGAGTTTTTGTTGTTGCAGTTTATATATTTCTGCAGTGATTTTAAGTTTTTTTTAAAGTTTATTTTAACCTTTTTGGGGGGATTATGGCAACTCACAGGGGAGTAAGCACCTATTCTCTTTTTCTTTTTTATCTCTGTATAAGTATGTGTTCAACCAAGTGAAAACAGGCTAAGACTGGAAACAAGCAATTTTAATATAGAGAAGGCCTTGCAAACCTGTGGCTCTCCAGGGGCCAGCCTTAATAAACTCGATTTAGTCTAACTCGCCAGAATTTAAAGTAAATTCAGGCTAAAATCGCTGGAGATTATTGTATTTTAAACTCACCGTATAATAAATCGCTATGGTGAGTTTAGAAAGGCAGAGCATGCAAATCACTGTATTTACTATACAGCCATTTGTAAATCTCTGTAAACCCGCCTCTAACTACAGCGAGAAAATAGAGGTGAGTGTGAGTGTCAATTTACTAGAAATTGGCACTCACGTAAAAAAAAAAAAAATATTTTTTTTAAAAACAAGCATAAAGCATATGTATGTACTGTAATATGTCTCAAACATATAAAATAAATTATGTCTGTTTATGTAATAATGGGTATTGTTTATTGTATATAAAAATCTTTCCTGCATGTGTTAGGTCTGCCTGCATCCAGCCTGCTCCTGTGCGCACCCTTACCTTGTTTCCCGCTGTCACTTACCATCTTTCCCCGCTGCTGGCTTCCTCTATCCTCCGGGCACCGCTCACCGCTTGTGTTCCTCTGCCGCCGGCGTCTTCTCTCTCTCTCTCCCAGCTCCTTGTCCGTCCATGTGCTGCGGGCGCGCGTCTTCTCTGTTTTTTACTTAGAGCTCCCTCTTGCGGCCGCTTGCGTTATTGCAGGGTTTTTCTTAGACAGCTCAGCCTATTAGAGGCTAGCTGTCTCTATATTTAGCCTTCCTCTTCCTCTCTTCTCTGCCAGTTATAGTCTGATCTTCAGTTCTGTGACCTGCTACTTATCGTGTGTGCCTAGTGCTTCTAGCCCAGTGAATCGACCGTTGTTTAACCCACTTACTTGCCTTGACTTCTGCCTTTGTTACCTTGTGTATCCAGCCCTGGTTCTTATCCCTATTTTGTACTTACCTTCCCTGCAAATACCTACCTTTACCTTGTGTGTATGTTTATGTTACCTCTTCGGAGGCACCGTTGTCTGATTGAGTCTGCGTGAGCCCTAGTGCATCTTGTATTGTCCCGTGAACATTCTTCTGTCCTACGTAGTGAGTTCAGTGTTGCTTGTCGTCTGTCGCAGTCCGGTCGCTTCTGGACTACTACTGCTCCTACTTACCTACTACTCCCTTCCCTCCTGTCTGGTGTTCACTCCCGGTGTTCATTTCTCTTCCACAAGTTTGGTTCAACGTGGTCCGTCCAAGCTATTGGGCCGCTGCCAATTCCATCCCCACCATCAGGGGCCCTGGTGAAGACCCCCCGGATAGTAAAGTCACCGGGCTCCAGTAACCAACCCGTCCACTCTGCCTATCTCTTTTGTGGTCACCTCGGTTCTCACAAGGTAAACACGGGGTACCACGCTTACTCTCTCTTTGACTACTCTGGTACTTATCAGGTAAAACCGGAGTGGCATAACAGCATGTAATTGATGTATTTATTGTAATATGTATGCAAAATGCTAATGATGTTGTAATATTGTATATAAGTGTGGCCAAGTAAGGGTTAATAAATATTGTTCTGCCAGGTTATTATATGTAATGATTTCCATTGAACATGTCATTAATATGAACCATATTTATAAATCCATAAATCCATTAATGTGTTATCTGTTGCTAGACTGTAAACATGGTTAAAATATTTATTCTTACCTTTAGGCTGTCTTCAAACTTCAAAAGGTGTTGATCAGAGGGATGAGATGTTCTGTTTCTTAATTATCTTGCAGGACGTATCTTTTTCTGTCTTCATTTCGCGAGAAAGTCCATGCTGATGACGGTCCCTTGGCAAATGACAGCTGAACAATTGGTCCCCTACTTATAAACTTATAAACTTTGATGGAACTAACAACTTTATCATAAACTACGGCAAGCTTTCTATTAACTTGCCATATTTTAACAGAAACTCACAGCCATCATTGTAGTTTTAAAATTGCTGGGGAAATTCGCTCCGTAGTAAATACAGCGATTAAAAAAAATAAAAAAATATTAACGAAGTAATCTAAAATCTAAAAATGATTATTGTTTTTTAAATCAAACTCTAATAGCATCATAATAAATGTCCATTCTTATTGTTGAACAGCTATTGATATGAATCTAGATCAGCAAATTCTATAAATTATCTGAGTGTTTGCAAGCCCAAATTGCAAATAGCTGTCAAATAGCTGTTCAATTTATTCATAACAAACAGTGTTTATTCTTGAGATTTGCAATGATCCCTTTTTATCTGCATTAGGCCTCCTAGAACAGCTTTTAATTTGGTAAAGAAAAAGAAATGCAATCTACAGAAATACAGTAACAGTAACAAGAAAACACAGGGCAAGCTTCTATTCAAACATAGACAGACTCCCAACACCAATACTATACCTTAAAATTTACAACTTGTGCAAACTAAAATGGCACCGGATAAAGTGCGTAGTATGATAGCATGTCTATACTATAGATTGCAAACAGGGCTGAAGCTAGATCCCTGGGTACCCTAGGTGAAGTTTGGCCTGTCTCCCCCCACTTTATATGAGCCCCATCATATGCCCCTTCAGGCCTCTTTGCTCCCTTCATATTCCCCTTCAGGCCTCTAATTAGGTATTGCAGGCCCCCTCCCCAATTTTAATTAGATATTGTAGCCCCCTCCCTAGTTAAACTCATATATAGCAGACCCCCTTCCTAGTTTTACTCATATAAAACCCCATCCCTACCATAATAATTACTGCCCCCACCCCATAATAATCACTGCCCGACCCCATAATAATCACTGCCCCACCCCAGAATAATCACACTGCCCCCACCCCATAATAATCACTGCCCCCACCCCATAACAATCACACTGACCGCACCCCATAATAATCACACTGCCCACACCCCATAATAATCACTGCCCCCACCCCATAACAATCACCCTGTCTCCACCCCATAATAATCACTGCACCCACCTCATAATATTCACTGCACCCACCAAATCACAACCCCCACTCCATAATAATCACTGCCCCTCCCTAGTTTTACTCATATATAGCAGCCCCCACCCCACAATAATCACTGCCCCCACTCCATAATAATCACCCTGCCCCACCCCATAAAAATCACTGTTCCCACACCATAATAATCACTGCCCCATCCCATAATAATCACAACCCCCACTCCATAATAATCACTGCCCCCACTACATAATAATCACCCTGTCTCCACCCCATAATAATCACTGCCCCCACCCCATACTAATCACTGCCCCCACCCCATAAAAATCACTTCCCCCACCACATAATAATCACTGCACCCACCCCATACTAATCACTGCTCCCATCCCATAATAATCACTTCCCCCACCCCATAATAACCATACAGAACCCCCCACAGTCACCAGTCACTTACCTGCTCCAAGCTCCTCCGCGGCGCGCTCTCTCCGTCTGATGAATGACGTGCAGCGTGACCTTGGGGTCACGCAGCGCGTCATTCATCAGAGAGGAGATGCGGCAGTGAGAGAGGCAGTCACAGACTCTGCTGCGGTGCTGAGGTGAGTAAAGGGGGTGACGGAGCCTCACCTCTCCGTCACCCCCTTTACTCACCACAGCGCCGCAGAAGACTAACACAAAAAGTAGGTAAATGGAAGTGGGGGGGGCTGCTAATCGCCTAAGATCGCCTAATGGTAGCGCCGGCCCTGATTGCAAAACTAAGCTCCACCCTCATACAAGCACAACTTGCCCCTGAGGTTCATACAACAATGTTGCTTGGTTGTGTCTTAGTTATTTAGAATATTGTAAAAAAAAACCATATAAGAATGCATTAAATAATACAGAATACACTGCAGCACACAAATATATGGTGTTAGAGCATGTTATTATGATTTGTCTGATAAATAAAGTTATTTACACAAATATATGAAGGTAAGAATCTTTTATTACTCTGAGCCTAAACAAGCTTCCTCAAGAAAAGCTTTATTTGCACAGTGATCACATAATAGACAGTCACTCTTCAAAACTTATTAAAATGAAATACCACATGCTTCACTTGATATTAATCTACCCTCAGCTAGTTCTCACAATGGACCAATTTATATTCATTGCACTCCAGATGCAGAAGACTGACAAGAAGCTGATAAACCTGTATACAGTAACCCCTAAATTACCACTTCACCATTGAAAAGCCTGCTGATTACAGAATTATGTCTCTGGAAAGCACAGAAGAAATATAGGAGTATATTTAAAGTAGGAGTGTAGATCATGTAGATTACAGAATTCAAGAGCCGAAACATGAGACTGCAGCTTAAAGGTTCATAAACTATTGATATGGCAGTCAGGTAGAATGGTGCCTGATTATGTCGGTCCATTGTAAACCTTGCTTTGGTGAATGCCACGCCATCATAGAAAAAAAGCTAATTAGCGTCCATACAGCACAATCCATTTTGTTTTTAGCGCTTTAGATTTTACCTGTCTCTTCACTGTCTATAATTCTGCTGAAATGACATGCTTATAAGCACAAAAGTAGCACAAATGATAGTTATTGCTTCAACAGCACAGCTTAAATTTACTAATTAAAATGTTAAGAAAAATTAAAGAAAAAAGAACATTTTATTCCTTTTCTAAGCATGGGGTAAATCTAGAACAACGCATGTGACTGATTTTACGCTTGCTGCTAGCGTAAAATCGCTCATTAGTACTTACTGCGCATGCACGTGGCAGATGTTACGCCATGTAACACAGAGCGTATGGGCCATTCATGTATCATCAACGTAACAACATTCGAAGGGGAGTGCCAGGCATACGCCACCCCTAATTACACTTCGAAGGCGGGGAGAGGCATTTAAATCGTACAGTATGGGCGTGCTTAGCAGCGTAAATGTAAGCAAGGCTTATACGTACATGAGCGGTTGTGTTGGGAAAAGCTAAGGTAGAGTTTGGAAGACATAAAAGGCCAAAGTACATACATGCAAGGGGAGTGCTTAGAAGGCACGCAAGCGTAAATACGCTACACTATGAAATGCATTAAAAGCATAGCTCTGAATCTGGCCCATTATTGCTAAAACGGCTACATTATCTAATGATATCAGGAAGGTGTATATGCTGTCTATTTACCTAGTTGTGGCTCTGCCTTAAATAATGTTTACTGACATAGTTTAACCTATATTATCTCTACAGTATATAAGATGAAAGGAGCAGCCACAGAGTTTGCTTTTGAGCATAATTGACTGGATCCAGAGCTCTGATTTCCCCAAATAATCTGTGCATGAGCACATACCCATTGGGTTATAGAAAGTAGTGGTGCCTCTATCTCTGTACCAATCCAGACCCAAACTGCCCCCATTTTCTATGTGCAATAGTAAGAAAAGTATAGGCAAGATCTGGGAATAGGAAGTTCATCCATGTAAGGGGAGTTTTTAGCAGTGTAATTCCACAGAAGCATGGATATTGCTGCCCTGCAATTATGGGTCCCTATGCAACTGCTGATCACATAAGAATCAGAACACAGGATCCAGTAAAAAGAGTTGGAGCACATAAAGGATTTATATTGCCCATATCGGTTACAATAGTTGTTTTTGAACAGTGTGATGGATGTCTGTCTGCAGAATTTGTGACACTTTCTGGATATTTTTGGCAGTGTGTTATCTGTAAGCATTTACTAAACATACTCTTGTCCAACACAAAAACTACCATTGAAGCAGAGTGAGCTCAAATATAATATATCAGATTAAGGTCAGTGGGGTAGATCCAGAACAATGTCTGCGAGTGAATTTACGCTAGCCGCTAGCATAAATTCACACATTAGTACTTACGGCGCATGCGCACGGCAGATGTTACACCACGTAAGTCATAGCGTAAGGGGCAGTCACGTATCAGTAGCGTATCAACTTATGAAGGGGCGTGCCAGCCATAAGCCACCAGTATTTACGCTTCGAAGGCGGGGTGAGGCATTTAAATCGTACAGTATGGGCGTGCTTAGCTGCGTAGCAACGTGTGGGAAATACGTCCTATAGTGGTTACACAGCGTAAAGTTAAGGCGGGGTATGGAAAGCGTAAGGCGCCTAAAATATGTACATGAGAGGGGAGTTCCGAGGGGAGTGCATAGAAGGTACGATAGCGGAAGAACACAGCCTAGTAAAAGCGTAGCTCTGGATCTGGCCCAGTGTCAGTGGAAATTTTAGATAATGATTAGTATTATTATTTTATTATTAACATTTTTTTATAGGACACCACACGGTATCTGCAGCGCTGAACAAAGGCAATAGTTACATATACAATACTATTAACAGACAGGGTACAAGTTCATATAAATTATACAATACAAGTACGATTCAAAGATAAAATACAGCACAAAAATAGCAGAACAATATGTATGGAAGATAAAGATGCGGGATATGTGAGTAGGAGCAGGTGAATAATGAGAGAGACAAACAGTAGATAGAAAAGGTGGGAATTAATGAGGACAGGGTAGAGGGGTGATGACAGGAGGGCGGAGGGTCCTGCTCATAAGAGCCAACATGCTAAAAGGGAGGGGTTGAACAAACATGAGACACAAGGATGAAGATGGGGAGGGCAGGTAATCTTAGGTCCAGGAAGGATATGCAAGCCTGAAGAAGTGGGTTTTGAGGGAGCGTTTGAAGGATTCAAAGATTGCTGGATTGCTTGAGGTTGTGGTAGGTTGTTGCAGTGCAGAGGGGCAGCCCGGGAGAAGTCTTGGATGCGGGAATGAGAGGTAGTTCACAGGTTGGAGTTGAGGTAGCAGTCACCAGCAGACCAGGGAGATTGGGCGGGAGTTTGGATGGAGATAACGGAGGAGAGGTAGGGAGCAGTGGAGGAGGAGAGAACCTTGTGGTGAGGAGCTTGAAGAGAATTCTGAAAGGAACAGGAAGCCAGCGTAGAGATAGAGAAGGGAGGTAAAGGCGAGAGGAAGATGAGTCTGGCTGCGGTATGTATGAATTGTATGGGAGCGAGACTGACCAGAAGGAGGCCAGAGAGAAGAATGTTGCAGTAGTCGAGAAAGGAAATAATGAAAGAGTGAACAAGCGTTTTAGAACGCTTCTGTGGTTAAGAAGGGTCTGATGTGAGCTATGTTGCCGAGGTGAAAGCGGCAGGACAGTGAGAGGGCACAGATGTGGGGGGTAAATAAAAGTGAGTAGTCAAGGATGTCACCCAGGCAGCGGTCTTGGGTGGAGGATGAGATGGTGGAGTTGCCGATAGTAATAGAAATAGTAGGGGTAAAGGGAATACGTGAAGGAGGGAAGACTGCGATTTCAGTTCTGTCCATGTTTAGCTTGAGAAACTGGGACATCCATGAGGAGATGGCCAAGAGTCAATCTGACACATTGGACAGGAGAGAGGGGGAGAGGGAGATCAACTATGTCAAATAATAGACCCAGGAGGATGAGAAGAGATAAGTGGCCTTTAGATTTGGCAAAGAGAAGATTGTTTGTGACCTTAGTCAAAGGCAGAGGGGGCAGTACCCAGACTGAAGAGCTTTCCAGAATGGAGTTGTCAGTGAGGTAGCTGATTAGGCGGTTGTAAAAAAGTCGTTCAATTGGAGGATGAGGTGGGGTCAAAGTTGAGTTTTTTAAGGATTGGGGAGACAAGAGTGTGTTTAAAGGGGGAGAGGAAGAAGCCAGAGGAGAGAAATAGGTTAAAGAGGTGGGAAAGATGAGAGCAGGTGGAAAGAGGGAGAGACCAGAGAAGATTAGAAGAGATAGGATCAAGTGGACACGTTGGCAGAGGGGATGACAAAATAAGGGAGTGGACTTCTTCAGCTGAGGTGGGGATGAAGGTAGACATAGGTGGGTAGCTGGCAAAGAGAAGAGAGGGTGGAGATGGAGGGAGATGAGAGGTGATGGTAGAAGAGATGGAGCTCCTGATGGAGTCAATCTTGGAAGTGAAGAAAGTGGCAAAGTCAGAGGCAGGGGGAGTGAAGAGAGTTAAAGGTGGCAAAAGAGGGACTTCAAGAAAAATTGCTTGGTGAGGGCAAGGGCAGAGCTAAAAGAGTAGAGGATGAATTAGACGGGAAGAAAGTCTGCGAGGGAACAGGACTTCATCTAGAGGCACTCCGCAATACGGGAGTATTTTTTTTAGGAAGGAGAGGGCATTGTTGTAGAGAGCTGTAGAAACTATTTGAAAATAATCAAAAGTATAACCATATTGGTGTATGTTTTAATTTGTGTATACCACATATTCGTTGGAAAACTTACAACACAAAAATTGTTAGTTTCACAGAAAGACATAACAGACAGATATGCAAGTTAATTTAAAATCAATACTTATATTTATAGTTTTACCTCATGTTGTCAAATTCTCCTCTGGTTTCTGAAATATTTCCCTTAGCATAACACTTTTACAAAATGCATAATTTACTTCAGTCTATTTCAGTCTCACTGTACAGTCCACACAAAGGAAAACATTTATAGTGCAATTTAGAATGGCAAAGCAAACATCAGACTGTTTCTTGTTCTTTATATAATATATTTCAGAATCCTCCAAAGTCTCAATTAGAGCATAAAAATCAGGGAGTATTTTATCAAGATGCATTTGTTGCAATTGTGTCTCTAGAACAGACCATCATTTCAGTTTTTTTTACTATATATTACCAATGCTATGTATATCATTGCCTCTTATCACTGAATTATAATAATAATTGTTGTTTTTATTGTCATTATTTCCAATATAGATCTTAACTGAGATAAAATACTATTGCCAATTCAAGTAAGTTAAACTTGGGCATGCTGGTGCTTGTAGCACTACAAGCATCAGCATGCCCTGACACGTTATAAATCCACTGAAACCTGCTTAAGGATTAACTAAAAACACATAAATATTTAAGCACACATTTCAATGTAAATGAAATAAATTTGTAAACAACCTTGTTGATAAAGTAAAATCTGATTCCATTTATTATTGTAACAATAACTATTGTAACTGAATATTTTCAGTGATCTCCCCAGCACTGCTATACCAGATGGATAGAATTAGTACACTGCAGGTTAGAGAAAGCCTCTGCTCTGGCGGATATCCATAGCAACTGGTAGATGCACCAGGTGTAATCCTACCATTATCAATTGAGTGAATCAATGTTACTTAGTAAAAAGAATACAGCTAATTAAAATGTTTCTTCTGTATATATGTGACAATAGGTATGTTTAATCTGTTTTGTTTCCTTTATCTTTGGTACAAAGCGATATTAAATGTCAGAAACTTGTATCCTAGCCATAATGCTCTGTGGGGATCCATGACCTTTTATAAAACATTTAGATGCAGAAGACCCTGGGTTCTAAGTACATAATTAGCAGGAAAAAGAAATAAATATCTGAAGTATGTATTGAGATGTAAGATCTTTATATTTTAATTTTGTCAAAACCACCCCAATTAGTTCAGGTTTTAGATTTCATTAAAATGATCAAGAGCAGGTAAAACCATGGATCTGCTTTTGTTTCTTCAGAACTACTTATGAGCCAGATGCAGACTTACAAAATGTGGGTATTTCCACTCTTCGTGAATGAGTGCTGGTCTGGATCCTCAGGAAGTTATTCTGTCGACAGGGCAGGAAGTGTAGGGCATGTACACTAAGTGGTAGAGGTAATCTAACATCAGTAGTAGGGAAATTGATGGAAATACTGTTAAAGGAACAAATTGTACAGTATCTTAAATCCAGTAACTTACAGGATCCCAAGCAGCATGGATTCACTGGGGGAAGATCATGTCAAACAAATCTTATTGAATTTTTTGACTGGGATTGTGATTGTAACTTTTTGATGTTTTGCTGTGAAATAGCTGTGTTTGTTTTTCTCATAGCATCCTCCATTTTGTATTTAGTGTTGCTTAGCTGTGGTAATATGGTTCTCCCATCATGTGCCTCCAGTCCCCCTCCAGTACTCCAATCGTGTGCCTCAAGGCTCCAGCCCCCCTCCCCCAGGTTTTCTTTATTAAGCCCCGCCCCCTGTCAATCATTCATGAAATCTGTAACTCTTCTGCCCACAGTTCCACTGTGACAATAATGGGGAATAACTCCAGGACCAACAAGTTGGCCGTGAGGCCACTGTCAGACCAGGATGGGGGCCAGCGCTCAGCACACCACTGACCCTGAAAAAATGCTCCGAAACCAACAGCATCGGTAAACAGCTGTACCTCCTGATTAGAGGATACCAGAGTCTGACAAATCCGTACACCGTTAAAATCACTGAGGAAGGAGACCCAGACCCCCATATCGACTCGAATATTTTTAGACAACCTACAACGCAAAACTGACAGTGACTTCTGCACCCCTGGCTAGTTCTAGAAATAAATCTTTTATACAACAATTTTATTAAGAAACTTAAAGTCAATAATAATCATTTTACAACCAAGTAGATTTGGACCTTAGTTATTTTCAGTTCACGTTCATTATCAGACACACACAAATAAAGACCAAACCAATTGAAAAGCCACCAGAAGGTGCACGTAAGTTTAGCCAAGCCATTGTTACTGTATTATTACCATACCTAGTAGAGTACACAAGTCATCTGTAGTTACTTACTGATGATCTGGTCCACTTTATCCTCAATAATACTCTAGACATATTAGGGGCAGTCAAGTTAATTGTATACTTTGCATGCAGGGATATATCTTTAAATTGCTTACTGCACACAGATACTGACCAGCTTTACTATCACACTGTTATTTAGACTTGGGATAGGAAA